>VZRW01004285.1:158927-182256 GCA_013398125.1 Aegotheles bennettii | reverse complement strand
CCCCCCCCCCCCCTCAATTTTTTTGATACTCCAAATCCATGACCAACACAAGAAACCTCTTTTGCTCCTCTGTGACTAACATTTATCATTTGGATATAAAGTAGCCATTATTCAACCAAACGCGAATTCAGCAAGTGCTTTTAAAAATCACCCACCCCCTAGCAAGAACCGCAAACCAAACAGCCGCCCACACCCCGGCTGGAGCATGCCTCTGCATTCCTGAGCGCTGAATAACAGGAGCCTCTTTGAGTCCACGCTGAGCTTTCTTACTGCTCCTCAAAGCCTTCAGAAAGTCCTTCCCCTATTGCAGGATCCAGGCTGGGATGGCAGCTTGTGTCACACCTCACGGATTTCACTCAGCTCTTTTCTATGTGCAGCTTAAAGACAAGGAGCCCCTGACTTCTTTTTGTTACTTAAAAATTAAATTGCAGATTTAAAAAAAAAATAAAGAAAAGGAGCAGGAGAGTGTAAAAGAACAAGTCCCTCAGCTGTGTCCTAGCTCTGTCTCAGGATCACTGGATGTAAGAGGAGAGCTGAGATGCATCTCCTGGGTGATTCTGTTCCAAAATGATGCCAAACCTGTACAGGCATCCTCACTGATTCAGGCATGAAAGTCAAACGCGAAACCAGTCTGGCCAAAGAGCAGGAGACCTACCCAGAACTCATTTCTTCTCCCAGGAGGAAAAAGGCACGTTATTCTAGAGGGTATGCAAACCCCAGCCAGGCTGCCACGCTGGGAGAAACCTCAGCCTGCCGTGCCAGGCGTGGGTCCCCTGCTAGGGCAAGAGGGAACGGGACCTGCCCACTTTCCTTGCAGTACTGATCCCATTTCTCACTGCTCTGCCCACCTATACCAGCGAGGCCTCCGTGTGCTGCTGGATATAACACAGCCCTAGGGAATGGGGACAGAACACACAGCTGCTTCAGGCTAAAACTGGAGAAGCAGCCTGAGAAAGGAACAGCATCGTGGAAGGCTTGCACAGCCGCCGGCAGCTGCAGAAGCAATTTTGGACAGTGGAACCAAGGCACCAGCCCCCTCGGAGTACAACCAGAAATATTTCCAAACGATGAAATGAAGCCATAAATAAATTCTCAACAACATGCAGATAAATTGCTTATGTCTAAAATCACTCCTTCCCCCAACACTAAGTTCGGAGTCAGTTCTCAACTGCTGTTTGCTCCATTGGGCTGCAAGTGACGGCCAAACTCGTGACATGGGACAGGGATGGTAACAAAGCCTCACCTTGGTGTTTTCCAAACATTGATGTTCTGCACAGTGCTTACCCTCCACACTTCCCAGGGTTGAAAAGAGAGGATCTGGTAGAGAAGTTCTGCACCATGCACAACTAATACCCAGAGTGGTCACCTGCCTGGCAGCAGCTGGACTTGGAGATCTTTAACAAGAAACTCAAGTCCTGTATTTTTCTTTTTTCCAGTGTTAATGTAACATTTCCATGCTATGGAACAGCCACGGAGTAAAGCATCACCATCCAAGCTCTGTTGGACCACAAGCTGCACATCTCCTTACTTATTAGGCTCTGGGTTTGCTGCTCTACTCACTTCATTCATGTTATGATTTGCCTTGATTGGACTTTTATAACTCTTTGAGGCAAAAAAGAAGCACCGACGAGTCAAATGCTAAAGACAGATTTAAAAATGGGATTGCCATTTTGAGTAGAGTAAAATCAGAGTGATTTTTCTTGCTGTAAAAGGCAGTCAACCACCCTGTGCCACGTGTTGTATCAAGGCATACAGATGTTATTTGCTTTTGCTGCCAAGATCTTTACGGGAAGAACTGGAAACTCCTATGATGCATCACACACCAGCTATGATCCAAGGCAGGTACCCAACTTGCTGAGCCAATATGATAATCCCATATTGCTAAACCCATTGTTTCCCTGAAAAACCTTGAATCACATTCAGGACTCTGTTGGCCGAGGATGTTACGTTCTGCAAAACCTCTCACCATCACCCCCAAGTCAGTGAGAAGTTGCTCGAGAGAGACAAAGATCCCCCCCATGCTCTTCTGATGGAATTGTTTGGCCCACTCTCCTTCCTACCCTCACCCTTGTGTGCCCGAGTGTCAACAGTCCACGAAAGAAGGACAAAATACTGTAAAATAAAAATATTTGCTACTGCAAAGCCTAGGAATTTTTGTCCATAAAGAATTAGAGACCAGGTTTCAAAGCAACAGGTTATTTGGGGGAAAAAAGAACAAAACAAAGTTTCTTTGTGTAACTGGATAGAAGAACTCTTGATGGGTTGAGTTAATGAAATGACTCCAAGTATGTTCTATCCTCCCTTTATTGATTGACTATCTAACACTTATCCTCATATAATGGTATCAACACAATCAATAGCCCTCCATGTAATGTCAGCTGCTGGCTAATTTACACTTCCATAGTTGCCATCTGCTATTCAGCCCATTGTAACACAAGCCATCAGCTCGGGAGCTTACACCAGCACAGTCAAAACAAAACTAGTGAAAGAGAGAAAATTTATCCATATTCCCAATGGGTAAAGGAATACATTTAATCCAACTATGGGCTCACCACTCTTTAGTTTTTCAAGTTTTGTTCCCACAGCCAGGAAATTGTGTTACAGTATCTGTTTGGTTTTATTCAGCCCTGCATTTCAGAGAGAAATCAAAGATACTCATTGTTATCTTAGGTAAATTAATTAAGACCTGAGAACTCTAAATTAAAAAAGCTAAATGAGCCTCATCTGCATGATCTCCTGAATGCTTCCTATCATTTTCAAAGTACATTTTATCTAGCCTCGAGAAGAGAAGAGAAGAGAAGAGAAGAGAAGAGAAGAGAAGAGAAGAGAAGAGAAGAGAAGAGGAGAATGCCTAGCTTGCATTCAAAGCAAATGTCACTTAGAATTTCTTTATTAATGGAGTTTTCAGAATGTTATTTTTAAATGCATGCTGTTGATCTGTTATTAAAATACATTTCTTTAAAAATCTGAGTATTATTTCCCTTTGAAATCACTGCTGGTAAAATACATGAAAAACTACGACAGAAATATGCAGGACAAACTAAATGCTGATACCCACAGACATGCAGTGATGGAATTTACCCCTCCAGAACTGCTCCTCAAAGCCACGCAGTCACTACAGCACAGGATGCAAATTCCAGATTCAATCAGAAAAGAAGCAAAGAGATCAAAGATTCAACAAACCGGGTAACAAATGTTCAACTCTGTAACAGAATCAGCATGATAATGCTGAACTCTGCAGCCAGGATTATACCCGTGGTGGAAACAACAGGACATATGGGCACAAGTAATATTCCCCTTTTTTTTTAAACTGTCTATTGTTTAAGAACAAAGCAAACCACATCCAAATACATCTGGCATCAACATCTAATGTTTTGCAAGCCGATCCTTCTTTCAAAAACCAAAAAACCTGTACATCTGAGCATCCCATGAGTTTTGCTGCAGCCCATGATGAGTCTGGAGACACACACTGCTGCCCACCCCAGGCTACTCAACCAAGAGCCAACTGGCCAGATCCCCACCACCCTCCTTCCCTTTCATGTGGCGGAGGGCAAACTTTCTCTAGGAAAGATGGTGGCTGGAAATGGCCTATTGCTACCACAAAGACAATTCATCCCGTTTGCATCCTCTCCCCTGCTTAGATCTGAAGAGTGTCTGGGAAAGAGGGCAGCTGGGAACTGGCTGAATGTTGCCCTGGAATGCAATGGCAGGCTGCTTTTAAA
This sequence comes from Aegotheles bennettii, assembly GCA_013398125.1. Taxonomy (NCBI): domain Eukaryota; kingdom Metazoa; phylum Chordata; class Aves; order Caprimulgiformes; family Aegothelidae; genus Aegotheles; species Aegotheles bennettii. The sequence continues at coordinate 178,534 of VZRW01004285.1, read as the reverse complement.
CCACATCTTCTCCCTGCGGGGAACGGGCTGCCGACAGGAAGTGGGCTCATGTGCTGTACAGAGAATTAATAGTAAGGAATATGCTCCCACAAAGCACTGGAGCCACCACAAGCTACTGCAGGAGCACACGCAGGGAATTCAGAGCTTCGAAGAATGCCTGAGCGCTTCCTCCTCGTCCATGTATCATACCCTGGAGGTGCTCTCAGTTCTGGCTGAGGGATGCTGAACAGAAACAAGACAACCCTAAAATTGCCCCAGAGACATGGAAGATGACTAAATGCACATGGTGCTCCAGATTTACCTGGGAGCAAGCCTTAACAACTCCACCACCGCGAGAGAAAGAACAAGGACCTTGCAGGGCTCAGTTAGCAGAAGCTGGGCACCAATTTCCATTTGTATGTGCTATTTGAGCAGAAAGAAGCCAAAAGGTATGCAAGCAATCTCCTTTCTTCTCAGCCTGCATTGGAATGCTTGGTTCCCAGGGTGCAACTCTTGTCCAAGTATTGACTCTAGCTGAAGAAATGAAGTGAAAATTAATCACATCACCATTTAAAACAGCTTTCCTCCAGCTAACGCATTTCCAGGTTTCCCCAGGCCCATCAGCTCTTTCCCATCCTAAAAAAAAAAGTGTTCAAGCAGAGTTTGAAGATTTTCTACATTTCTTTGTGCTTTTCAGACCTACTGAAGCCTGGTCTAAGCTCCAGGTTGCAGTAGGTCCAGAAAGTCCAGGTACGTTCATTGCATGTGCATGAACAAACTGGACATGTGGGCAGCAACTCTGATGTTTTAGAGAGGCATGTCAGCTACTACACCTTTTGTAAAGTTGATTTACACACTGTGAGACCATGGGGGCAGCCCAACACAGAGGGTCCAACACCACACCAAACTGCAAACTTACTGGGTGTGTGTAAACCTCCAGATGCACACGTTTCTGTCCAAGAAAATCTGAATAGAAATACAACAGCCTTAAGCTTTGCTTACAGAGTTTGCATCACAACGTTTAACAGGGCAGCTCCATGCTGGAGACCATCCACACAATTAAAAGGAAAAAAAAAAATTTGAAGAAAAAAGAAAAAAAAAGGGGGGTGGGGAGAAAAAAAGGGGAAAAGAAAAGAAAGGGGGGAAAAAAAACGGGGGGGGGGAGAAAAAAAAAGAAAAAAGGAGCTTCTAGAATTAATCGCCTTTTGACAATTTCTACCACAAGTTTATAATCCTATCTACTTTAATTCCCCAGAAGCATCAAAGTTAATTCTGCACTGGAGTAAAACCAAGAATGGAGCAAAGAAAAAGATGCCACAAAGCAGCAATCGCCCTTCTGTGGAGCCCTTTTTCTCCAACCAAACTGGTAACATGGGAGAGGGACCCTAAAGCAGTAACAGGCACAGGGAGCTTCTTTTGGACCCCAGCACTGCCCAGGTGAATGTGAATTTCTCACCTTTTTACTGACAGCCAAGCAGCCCCCCAGGTCTTTAAGCTTTGCCAGAGCTTCAGCCTATCAATCAGTCAAAATGCATCTTCCTCATTATTCCCTGGAATTGCAGTGTTTCAGGGCACCAGACTCAGTGCAGCACCATTCTGGTGACTCAATGCCTGACTGGTCTGCAGCAGCTTTGGCTTCCTAAGCCACCTGGAGATCAGTCTGCCATCACAACCCCCAGTTTGGGCAAGGATTTAAATCCATACTTCAGTCTTACACAGCCCTCGCGGAGTCGCTGGCTGCCAAAGGAGAGGCAGATGTCTTCTGCCGGCTTAAACCACATGGGGTGAATGAAAATTCCTTGCATCTCCTCAGAGCGTGTGCTCCTGACTGAGACTACAAACTAGTTTGCTTTGCTAAGCACTTGTAAAGCATATTTCAAATAATTACAATCTCGAGGTCTTCTCTGACATTACCACAATGTATATTTATTAAGTTAAAAGCACGCGCGCTGCTACCAAACAGTTATTTAACACTCATTACAACTTGTCCAAGCAAGCCTTATGTGCTGTGTAATCATATTTTTCTCCTCAGGGCAGAAATGCTAAGTGTAGCTTGAAACAACAAGATACTGTTTTGTCCTGAGTTTACCCAGAAAATAAATACTCGGGCCGTTGTTAGTGCATTCCCACACCCCTCTTGAAACTGTAAAAATCGTACTAGCATCCTAAATAAAAACAAATATAAGTTGGAAAGAATATAGGAGATTCTAAATTTCCATTTTTCATAAAATTATGGAAATCACACTCAAATCTAAACCCTGACTTGCATCATCAGTGCTTGTAAGCAGAGCACAGGTGAGTTTGTTTACTCCTGACATTGTCCTACTCCAAACAGGTGATGGATTTTAATTTCTTTTTAATGAAACCTTTTCAAACACCTTCCTGGACAATTTTCCACTTTCCTACAATATTCCCTACTATTCAAAACTAATTCTAAGCATAATCAGAGGTACCAAAAACAATCACAGGGCTTCTCCAGGTGGAAAGGATCAAGGCTCTTGAGTCAGATGTCAGGTCCGTGGCAAGCTGCCTCACCTCCCACTGCCTCCATGGAGGAATCTGTGAAGTTTTCTTTCCACAGAGTCAGAGTGTCAGGCCATGGGGACACCCAAGCTCCAACAAGTTCCTTCCCATCCCTCTCAAACCATGAGGCAAACCACAGACTTTAATCCAGACTAAATCCACAACACTGCTACCAAAGCACTTTTACCATCTTGAGGCCAGCAGACCTGGGGACAACCCCCCAGGGACAACCTGGGGACAACAACTCTTCAGAAAGCTCATTTGGAGGACTGCACAAGCTACAAGGGCACACAAAACAAAACTTCTTTAAAAAAAACCCCATAGCAGGACAAAATTGAACATCACCTGAGGGTGGGGGACTTCTAAAGGCAGGTACAGGGTAAATTTTAGCTCCGGTGAAAAAAAATTAGAAGACCACAGCAGAATTACAGACCACCACAACTCTGGGCAATCAGGTTTTAAGGTCTTCTCAAATTGAGTTTCATTCCATTATCAGAGGAGACATTTGGCTGATAAAAGGTGATTTTCTAAAGATAATATGTTTATCTCCTGTAAGGCAATTGGCTGCGTACAGCTTGGTAAAAACAGACCCACAAAAACAGTTTAGGGCAAAAGAAAATGTCTTAAAACAAAAGATATGAGAATTTCAATCCACTGTTTTTCTTAAGATGATGACCGAGTGGCAACTGAATCACAGCAGTGTACCAGGATGTTTATTGGAGGGGGAAAAGTGAATATTGAAGGGGGGAAAGTGAATATTGAAGGACTCCTCAGCCTAACTAAGAGATGTATAATGAAGCAACGAAGCAACGCTTTTTTTTTTAATGTGAGGAGGCTATTAGCTGTTAAAAAAAAAAAGGAGAACATAATGGAATATCTATCTTGGTATCTCTAAATGAAGACAGGATGCATTTCCAGAAGACACACTCGTACAGGTACTAATTTCAATACAGAAGTCAAAACTCTACCCCCAAGTCTGATTTAAAAGTGCATGATTTGCAAGATATCAGACTGGGTGATCTCGTTGCCATAAAGATAAGAAGAGAACTGAGAACTGCAGTAAGCCCTGCACGAGCAAGCAGCAGACTCACACAGAGATACAAATAGGATTATGCCTTTTAATGGCAATCTACTATTAGACTATTGGAGGTGTAACATGAAGCTGCATCCTTACTCAGTCCCAGAATGCCAGGACTGAGTAATGTTTTACATTTGCTTGCCAGTAGAGATGTGGTTTCTAGAAACAAGGGTCTAAACTAATGCTCCATTTTCTTTAAAAACCCAGAGAATACTACTAAATATATATTTAGTAAGCAGGCTGCAGTCGTTGCAAACTGAAAAAAATCACTTTACACTCAATCCTGTCCAAAATGCTCCAAGTCCAGAGTAGCAGCAACCCTGCTATGAAGAGTAAAAAAGAAAATGAAAGAAATATTACTGCGGGCAAAACAGCTCCCTCGGCAACACATGCATCTGACAACACCTCAGGCAACACCACAGCCACGCATGAGCAGCTGCAGATTCTAGGAAGGGAATTGTATGGTTAGGCTTGGATGTGTGATTAGTTCCACTGACTTACAGGAGAGTCAATCTGGGAAGAACGTGTCTGTCTTCGAGCGTGTGTGAATTTGGTGGGACTGCTATTACTCATCCTAAGTGTTCACAGGGGAAAAGGGATTCCCACAGCTCTGTATGGACACAGGGCTGGCCTGAGATCATAGAAATCTTCATGTAGAGAAAACAGTTCTTAAAGGAGGGGAAGGTGATAAAAAAACCCTAACCCCACAGCGTGCACAAACCCCAACCAACTTTCAGTGTTTATGCTTTAAGATAAATCTTCCCCACTCACACCCCCTCCCCCATATCAAAAATGATGACAAAAATAAACCACGAAGGGAAGGAAGGAAAAACCTCACAGATTTCTGTGTTTGTTTCAGGCCAATTGTAGCAATGGCTTTACTGAGCTCTGCTCTGCTCTTGTGGTGCTTCCTACCCCTTGTAAGAGTGAAGTCCTCCATACACAAACAGCAACAGGTTCTACACAGCAGAGTCCTTTGTTCCTAATGGAAATTAGAGACCGGTGTTGATTGCAGCATGGACACTAATTGCTATGCACAGGGAACCTGGGAAGCAGAGAAATACCAGAGGCCCCAAGACCTTATTGCAAAGAGCTTCTTCCCCCAGGCAGCTACCAGACCAGTCCGTGAGAAAATCAGCTCTGGTGATGACTATGGTTCACACACACACTGTAATAAACACTTCCAGATTTCATGTCTTGCAGCATACTATTACTGTTATTCATTATTTGCTAAGAGATGACAGAAAGCAAAGGATAATAAACAGAAGAATAGAAAACTCCATGGCTCCCACCCCAGGAACCTCCGACTGGTTTCGCACAGCGTCCCTTCAGGGTGCAAGTCAAGGCTGGTTTTCCCCTCTGTCTTTCCAATGGAATAAATGAACACGTTGAACAGCTTGTGAGATTTGCATGACTGGGGAGAGATCACCTGAACATACGAAGTCTAAATAGTTTGCAAGCAGTAAAAAGCAGTGACAAAGTCCTTTGCAGCCCCTCACCTCGCCGGACCTTGCACTGGCAGTCACCACAAGTGTTACTGAGTGAATCAGCAATGATGAGCAAACCCTGTCATTCCCATACTAGGCTCTTTCTACTTATTTTCAGCTTAGAGATAATCCCACTTTTATTAGGTGCTGATCTATCACTTCGAGTATTGCTGCTGCAATGCAGAGGAGACCAAATGCCAGAGAACGAGAGGTTTTAGCTGAAATCATCTCATGAAGGGCATCAACCAATGCAAAAAGACAAGGAAAGTAAAGCTCCACTGGTTAGAGATGCACATGAACACCACCACCTGATGGCAACAATACATTAAAATGACACAAGATTCTTTTGATGTAGCTTAAGGAAAGATTATAAGAAGCACATTGCCATTCAGTAGACTCCAGGCACTGTTCCTGCCAATGACAGTTACACATCCATGTTCTGGGAGATTCCTGCCTGACCCAAGGCTCAGTGGTGAGCTCGCTGGAGTCCCACACAGTTACCAGGCTCCACATCTGCATTATCTGAGGTATCTGGGCAGCAGATTATTGCACATGGGAAGATGAGGCAATTGCCAGGTAATGTTGCCTCTTGTACCATTAGCTTATCTGTGTGCTAACAAACGTTGGAATTGCAGAGCCAGACTGTGTGAAGAAGATGGAGGAGTATCTCAATGGCTGCTCATTTACTTGTTGCACAAGGGTCACACAGCTACTCACGTTCCACATGGAGGAGGCCAAATCCCTGCAGAGTCCAGAAATGCCCAGACAATTCTGCACCCACATCTTGCTTTGTTGTAACACCTTGCTCCAGGATGCAAAATGCTTTCAACCCGCATAAAAAGTGCTAGACTAAAGATATCTCCAGAACTCAAGTTCTGGAGAATCATCAGAAGAATGACCACTAGCAGGCTACTTACCTTGCACAATGAGACATCATTTAGTCTTTTCTTTGAAGGCGACACCAAAAGGCACAAGGGAGTCTGCATCTTCACTGCCAGTCGCTTCAGAGGCACCTTGCAAGGGCAGTCACCAAATGGCTAACTCCAATGGCTTTGCATGTGGTTAGGTGCCCTTGCACCGAGGAACCACCACACACCTATTTGCTAGCAAAGCCACAAACTTGTATTGAACAGTCCCTGTCAGCCACCATGACAAGAAGCCACCAGTCACTGGCGTAGGATGTGAGAAAACGAAACACTTCATCACAGTCACATTCTTCAAAGCCAAGTGGTTCACCCAGTGAGTAATATTCCTGCAGCCATTTGTAGGTAACAAGAACTATGCTTGTAGAAGTGGAAACCATAAATAAAATCATGTTAGTGATGTATCATTTTCATAATATGTAGAGATTCGACAGCATAAAAGCACATGGGAATGAGATAATTCGGAGTTGTCATTTCTGTTAAAATGAACTTGGCTTCCAAACAACGTTAATGAGACAGAGAAGCACAGCCCAAGATGTCTGCTCTGTCCAAATCCATTCTGCCGTTTATTGGCATGTTAAGCAAATACTTGGAGTGAAAGTACAAGACAATAAATTATTGATAAATAAAAGCGGGGGTTCTCGCTATCACGACTTCCACCAACGTAATGCCACTTGCTACAACAAGCTGGCTTGGATGCATCTGCCAGCCAACTGCACACATTCACAGTGGCTTTCAACTTCTTCAGTTTGTGGAAAACTTAAAATTTCACAAAAAAAAGACCACAGGAATAGTTCCATCCAACACACATGAACACAGCTCCCTTGGTCACCTCTTCTCCAGCCCCTGAAAACCACTGCAGTAAACACATGCGAATTTTAATCACTTGCTTACTCCTCCTCCAGTCTTTTGTGCCAGGAGATAACAGCAGAAAACAAAACTGGAGAAAGGTTACCCTATGAGTGAGCCCATTGCATTTCCAAAGGATTGCCAACTTCAGATTAAGCAGCAGACCTCAGTCCACACGATAGCTACAAAACAAACCACGCACGGCAGTTTTGGTGAACCAAGACGTGTTTGTCTCCTGTTGATTCTAAAGATATTCTCATTCTAAAGAGGCTACATACCTTTGAGTGACAACCTCACTCGCTGTAAAAAAATACATAAAAATTGAAAAAAAATCCTGCAAGCCAGCATTGGGTCCAACTCAACATGAGGGGCAATTTTTAACTGACGGGAATAAGTTATTGAAGCACTGTTAGAAAAGTTATGGCCTGTGTTTTGAAATAATCCTTGTCTTCTAAAACTAATTCTTCAGTGACTTAATTTATAGCAATACATTACATATGCTGTTACACTGGACCAACTTTCAGCCAGCTTTCGACAACACTCAACCCTCAAATGAACCTAGAAAAATATTCTCCGCAGCTTCAAGTAGCACAGCGACTGCAAACCAAAATTAAGGATGAAATAGGATATGATTTGTAAAAAGTACAACAAGGTCTTTTCTCCCGTACTGGTGTAAATTGCACGTGCAAAAGTGGCAGCCCTGGAGTCATACAGATGAGAAGATAAAAGTGACTTACTGAACCAATAACAAAAATCAAATCCCACTCAAGCTTCAAACCCAAGAACACCTCTGCCTGGATTGTTTTACACATTGTCACCCTAAGTAATGCCTTTTGCTTCCATAACAAAGCACCTTTTTGTTCATTCCCTCCAAGTAACCACATTTCCCTTTTGCTTAAGGTCCTTAGGGATAGCACAAGGAAAAAAATAATATTTAAACAAAAAACTCAACCTCTAAATGAAGAAAAAGACACACCTCCAAAGGAGAATGCAAGTCACAAAGGCACAAATCAGCAAAGAGACCATGGTCAGCTGCATGTCCCATGGAGGAATTTCCCATCCATGTGCACAACCTCCTCCATCCCTGCAGAATTCCCTCTCCCTGCTTTTACATCCTTGAAGCAAATCAAATCTCTGATCGATCAGCATTAGAGCTGACTGGAAAACCATTATCCCATTTATCTGGGCACATGTGCATACTAAACAAGAGCTATTTGTATTTTGTTCAAATGTTAATAGTCCATTAACAGCTTTTTTAATGAAGTTACTATACTTTTTTTTTTTTCTCTTCATAGAATGGTTAATTAAAATACCAGTTTATACCTAAAGAAAATTCCACTGGACACAAGTTTTTATTTATTTATATACACATATTTTAAAAGTAATATACATACATACATGTTGAAAAAATATAAAATGCACAAAGAATTGTCCTAAAACTTTTCCTCTCTTCTACTGAAGTGCACAAAGACTGTCAAAATGCACATAACCAGTGGCCTCAAGTACAAGCAGATCCCATCGACTACCAGATAAATTGGAAAGAGATAAACTTTGAACATCATTAATAACAGACTATTAGAGATTATTAGCTCTACGTCCCACCTTTCTTCTTTCTTTTTCTTCTGGAATAGCTGGCCTACCAGTACAGCAGAAACCCTAAAATGCCATCCTAAAAATAGAAAGCAAGAAAAGAAAAAAAGGGGAAACAAAAAGAGGGGAGAAGAACGGGAACTGAGAGAATAAGCAGAGTGAAAAGCTCTGTAATATAAAACTGTCTCCAGCTTCAAAGTCATCAGCCAATCATAATCCAATAAATGCTTTTTTTTTTTCTTCTAAAATCAGAACACTCAAATGTCTATTTTTATTCCTGTTTAGAAGCAGCTATCTCAACAGGGCTTTCAAACCAGTAGAGCCTGGCATGCAAAGCAGGGACTTACAAAACTCAATCTCAAACCATGTTTTTCCAAGGCCTTCACTTGCTCACATGGGTTCCTTTGGGGCTGGCATACCAGTGTTTTACAACATGGGCACCATCAGCAAAAAACAGAGAGCTAAGGGGAGGAAACTGAGGGGATGTTTACATGAAGGTATTCTTTTAACCCAGAACACTATGTAAGGGTTGGCCCTTCATGACTGTACACCATTCCATGTATTTAAATGGGAAGACAGCTCTTCTAATATCCGAAGATGATACACATTCCATCAGGAACTGCAATACTTACAGACAGGCTTGAATTAAAGCTCCTTCTTCTAGCCCTCAGATATACCAATGAGAATTGCTAGGTACCTTTAAGGTACTGAAAAATCCAGGCAATAAGGAGCTACGCTCATCAGTACAGCTGCTGAGTACAGAAAGTCTGGAAAATATACAAGCATCATGAAATACCATCATTCGAGGTGCATCCTCAGCACCTTCACACATCCTTTGTGTGGAGGCTGCCCAGAGAAGTTGTGAATGCCCCACCATTGGAAGCATTCAAAGTCAGGTTGGACTGTGCTTTGAGTTACCTGGTCTAGTAAAAGATGTCCACGCCCACGGCCAGGGGCTGGACCAGATGACCTTCAAAGGTTCCTTCCAACCCAAACCATTCTATGAGTCTGTGATTCTAAAAGTTGATGCAGAAAGAGCAGCTTTCAAACAGACTCCCATTTTCTATACAGGGCATGGAAAGATGCTCTCTTGAGTAATGTCACTTCTGTGTTGCTCATGGATCAGTGTAGCAGGCCTTAGTATGTCTGCACCCTAAATGTTGCTTTGCCCCTGCCTCCCATGAATCTCAGATAAGTGAACCAAGTTTCAGGGCTTCACTCTTTCCATCATCAAAAAAATCCTTCTTCTAGAAAGGACTTTAAGACCTATGGTATGAAATGAGAAGTCACAAACCCCCTTCAGTAGGGCACGGGCCCTTCAACAGGCTGTGGAATGATCATAATGAAAAGGTCTTTGAAAGGACTCAATGGACTTTGCATAGTAAAGATGATTTTTTTATTTTTAAATGGATGTAGCTGACAGCATCTGAGCTTACTTCACAGAAAGTAACCATGGAAAACACGCAAGGACTAACCCAGAAGTGGCTTTACTCTAAGGAAATCTAAATAGCCACGACCTCAAGGGTTACTTCTCCATCCTTAATTTTAGTGAAGAGATACATTAAATACACTGTTTCCCACAGCAAGAATTCAAATTCAACTTGCTTCAATAGCTCTGAAAAGAGCATTTATTTCAAACTTGTAAATGATTTAAAAGAGAAAGCTTAATTAATAATGTTGTTTCCAGCCAGATGGCCAGCTATTAGTTTCCAGCCATCTCTTTGGGAACAATTCACCAGAATTCTTCAGATGCAAAGGAGTTACAAAGCAAACAGACGTGACTGCCCAGCACTCTCAGAGGCTGCCAAAGTGTTGGGTAAAAGACACAGCTATAGGTATAGAAATGTTTGGTTTTTCCAGCTCATGTTGCTATGAGTCACAGTTGTAAAAGTCCACTAATGACAGCACAATTACTTGGAATTATTTCCAAAATTATTTCATTTAGCATTTTGTATTTGGATGGCATTAAGCTTACATATGGTTAGATAATTCTACTTAAATGAAAACATGAGGCTACACGTATAGAGTGTCCCCTGGACTTGTACTAGCACGAACTTAAGCTCAGCAGCAGACCACTGTGGTATGATGTGTATCAACCAGTCAAAATATTCCCTGTGTACAGGAGGCACAGAGATGAATAGATAAATATTATGCAAACCCAGTTAAGGTTTACCACTAAACATCCACGGAATTCTAATACTCACACTGATGCAGCACATAAATATTTTCAAAGAAAGTTTCCAACAGAAATGAAAAGTGCTTTCTTAGTGCCGATGAGATGCTGAACAGCAACAGAGTCTTCCTCTCGAGGTTTTAACAGCTTTTCACAACTGTTATTAAGTTCTCTGACATCCTTGTCAGTATTTGCTGACAAGTACTGTACTTGCTAGGTAGTTACGAGTGAGATACAAGCAGGTTTTGCTCACTGTTCCACAGCGGTATGGAACAAAACCTGATGTTTTCAGTTTTCCCTAACCACAGCATATAATCATCATGCAGAAACCCACAGCCAAAAACCTATCTTAATTCAGTCATGGCTGGGAAAAACAAATATGCAATTGCAACTCTATACATGAACTTTCAGCCTATGGTTCTACCAAACAAGCCAAACCAGATTTGGGGGGGGGCAAGCTTCAATGATCAGCTGTCTACCTACACACAAGTTATTTATGGCATCTAATTCAGAGGAAAGCTCAAAACGGTTTGCAGACTGCCAGCAGACTTTTACTGGCGACAGGAATCAGCTATAAAGCAGTATTAGCTTTGATAATCAGACAGTGATTATCTACTTTAAAAGAAAAGTACATGTAGTTGTTTTGTAAAGCTTATTTCTACTGCAGTGGTTGCAAATCAGCTGCTTTCCCTGTCCCACCATTCTAAGCCACCTCCTTAAAAACTCCACTGGTGATAAAATAAAAAGAAAGCCACAGAATTTTGAAAAGAAAACAATAAACACGTCAAAAAGATCACTTTGACTTACGGCGAAGCTTATGTTCAATAAGTCAGGTAAATTAAGGCCCAAGAAGCAGATATGGAGAAAGATGAACCAAACCGTATTCAAGTTTCACCATTCCAAGCCAGTGAAACTCCAACGAGGCAATTGGAGTGTCCAGAGTCCACTGGAGTTTCACTTGAAGGTTCCAGGCCAACATCAACAACTATTCTAGTCCCTTCCTCCAACAGGCTGCTGCCCGTGGGGGAAGGAAGAAAGGGGAGATGTTATTAGAAGACTTCGTGTTCTTCTGAGTTCAAAGCCTATAATTGGGGGTGGGCTTCATCCAGGCCATGACTGAGGAAACCCTGACTCCTGCCTGCATCTGTATCACTGTGCAGCAGGGGAGGTGGGATGGGGGCTCAGGGAGAAGCACATTGTAAGGGCTTCTCCATTGGTATGCAAGCTGGTTAAAAATGGTTAAAATAAAAGAAAAATTAAAAAAAAACCCCACCATGAGAACAGCCAAATGCTGCTTCTGCACAGGCACAGGATCAGGAGCTGCTGCCAATGCCAAACCCCACTGCCAGTGGTATCTCAGTTACAAACTGTGCTTGTAGTTGGGTCTTCCCACACAGCAACACTTAAAATCCAGTTATGGAGGGAAAGGCAATTTGGGGGAAAAAAGTGTTCTCTAGCTGTTAAGTAGCTGAAGCAACAACAGTTGCACATTCAACACAAAAACAAAGAGGCATTATTGTGTTCCACAGATGTCTTCTACTAAGCCCAATATTTTTGTGAACTTTAACTGTTCCACATCTGTGAAGAGTAAGTGAATTTCTCATGTTCAAACGACTGGAACAGGAAGGACAAAGTTTTTTCCTCTTTTATTGTGAAAAAGGAGAGTCGGTATCAGCAGGCATCATTCAACCACTGCTGGCTGCAACTTCACCACAAAGGAGGAAATTTCTGTTCCAACTTCCTTTTTTTATAAAAGTTGTATTATTGTTCATGAACATCACCAATTCAAAGATAATCTCAGACCTCTCCTGCAACACAAATTGTAAGCAGAAGTTTAAAGAAATTTTCAGGTTAGGTAACTACAAATTATGAAGTAAGGTAAGGATGGTCCAGCTAATATCATAACCCTGAGACTCCTTCCTGAGGAACCCAAAGCCTGGAGGAAGCAAGGGGCCCAGGCACACAGAACAGCTTTCCAGACATCTTTTCCCTTCCAATCTTCTCTCCAGGATTTACAGACCTCACTTTTCACAAAGAGATGCATATTCCTCTGGAGATCAAAAAGCAGATGCTCCTGTCCACGGGGCCAGGCATGCAGCCCATCCGTGGTGCATGTGCAGGTGCCCTAGGACAAGGTAGGCACACACAGACCTGAGTCACAACTGTCTGAAACATGCATTGACCTCATAACCTCAGTGCTGAACAGCAAGTGAGCACTAAAGGTATTCCTAGTGAAAAATACATTACCAAGAGCACTTACTCACCTTCCCTAGACTTACACAGGTTACATTTCTAACAGGTAGATTTGACTGGATTTTTAAGTATGTTCTGTCATGAGGCTCACCAATAAGATTTAAAACTTCCTTACATCTTCCACATCAACAGCAGCTCCTAATGCTTTGAAAACGCAATCAAATTGTGTCCTCGTGGAGTAGCACAATTCTGAACACAAGCAGGTTGTAGAATTGAACTCACAAGAAACTACCACCTTCTCCCTGTGTTTCCCTGTGTCCTTTCCACTGACATCTGCTACTTCAGAAGTATTCAGTATCAGCAAACACAGGGAGAATTGTAGAGGAAGGAACGATGGTGGAATACTTGGAGCAATTCCTGAGCCCACAATCCCAGATTCCTGACCTACTCATTTTGAATAGCCTGAAGTCTGCACCCAGAAACCTGTCCTGTTGCTAAATCTGAACACCCGAACACATCTGAACACCCAAACCAGCGCAGTGCCAGCAGCTTGGGCTCAAGGGGCTTCTTAGCTGGCAACTAGGATTTCATATTCTGGAGCTCACACAATTAATTCCTGGGTGATCCCCTAAAAAGCAGAACATTAATATTTCTTCCCTAGCTGGGATCCTATGAAGATAACCCTCACCATTTGGGTTTTTTGGGTTGCTTGCTTGGTTTTCAACAGCGCTCCTATTACCGCACACAAGCAGCTTATTCCTGCTCCCATTTGTGACCCATGTTCTGAAGGATCAAGCCTTTACTCCAAAAAGAAAGAACTCTGGCTTTTTATTCAGTTTCTACAGAGCCACAGCATGACCAGCAACCAAACTTGCCCACTCACCTAAGGGCAAGTCCCACCATTAGAATCATAGAATAGAATCATTATGGTTGGAAGGGACCTCCAGGGTCATCAAGTCCAACCTTTATCCCATCATATTCCTAACCATTAGACCATTAGACCATGGCCTCAAGTGCCTCATCAACCCGTTTTTTGAACACCCCCAGGGATGGGGACTCCACCACCTCCCTGGGCAGCCCATTCCAGTGCCAGTGGTGGCAAAGAGATGGGTGAGCAAATGAGGGTCAGGTCTAGAAGGCTTCAAAACATCTTTAAAAGCAGTATTAGCTGCAACAATTGACACATTATTGCCTCTCCAGTTACACAGACAGCGGTGCTACCAGTGAGGAGAGCCCAATTATTAACAGCTTCCTCCTCTTTATGTTGGGACTTGAGTTGTGTGTAACCAAACATAATTAGCAAACATTTGCTAAGCTTGGTGGAGTCAGCCTACTAGAACCAGAGTGTCTGGACAAGAACCTCTGCCCTGTCTTTATTCCCCTCGCTCCTGTCTGCTCTCTTCACTGCCAATCAACGCGATCAGCTTTGGACTGGAAAAAGCTTTTTACACAGCACATCAAGGCAGGCAAGGACAAAAGTTAATTAGGACTATTCATAAGCCTTACTGGAAGGGAGTGCTGCATCCCATCCCTGAAAATTTAATTGCGTTCAATAGAGGAAAGCTAGAAAAAAAATAATAATAATGCATTAAAAAAAAAAACAGAAAAAGATAATTTGGGAATAAAATCTGATTTCAATTTAATTCAAGCACTGTTTGGCCAGATTTATTTCATAAAGGAGTTCATGCAGGATAATGGCATTATTGTGCATCTAAAAGCATTAGAAGCTCCTAATAAATTAACAAGTGAAAATTAATGACTGCTCAGTCCATTAAATCTTGTTAATTTTATTTTTGTTGCAATAATATAGCGATCACAAGTTTACATTATTAAATCAATATTTATTAGAAGAGTTCAATTTAATTGGATCCCTGATGTGATAATCCCATACAGTGTGTATTTCTTGATTTCATCAATTTTTTTGCATTTATTTCTCATTATATTTAAATGATTGCAATGTTTGGGGTCTTTTCCTAATACTATAAAAGTTAAGCAACCATTTTAAACATTTTATTTCACAAAGATTCAACACTTACTACACAACATAATGGGAATCTTACGAGTCCTTCCAGAAGCTTTCTTTAAATATTTTAGTCTCTTGAGGAAGGGGGGGAGAAAAAAAGGCAGAGATATGAATATTTTAAAACAATCTCAACAAACAGTGAAATACATTTTCCCCCTTGGCCTATCAATGTTCTGTACAAGCATTGCTGTTTTGTCCTTCAAAATAAGAGGAGTTTTACCAATAGTTTTAATGTAAAATGTTAGTTGGCCTGCACATCTCAGTAAAAAAAAGGTAAAACATGAATCGATAAAAGGTTCTGAATTGCATTGGCTGCTGACAGATTACAAATTTGAGATTTACTAAGGGCTTGGTCTGATGTAGAAGCAACTGCTTTAAGGGAAGGGCATGGACAATCCTTTCTCCCCTGACCTTCCTCTTTTCCCCAATCCCTTCTCTGCCAATATAACAACACATAGTTGCTCCCTAACTGGTTGTATCAACATTATTCCTTCAGCTTAATAGCAGCGTTTGGGTTTTTAAATGGCAACTCCACATGCTATTACTAGAGGTAGTAACTCCGATGCAAGGGTGAGGAGAAGAAGTTGGAGGGGCTGCGGGAAGCAGAAACCTCTGTGCCTGGAGAGAGGGGTTGGACCTTTGGGAAGATGACAAGGAGGAAGATGAGAGAGGTCCCACTGATGGACAAGTGGGACTACAGGTCTGTGTCTACTTACTTACCATATTTTCACCTTCAGACCCGATCACAGTCACCCCAATGCCACAAAAGCTTGTTACAAACACTTGGAAAGTGGTGTCTGCCCTGCAGCTACCTCTGTCACCACTAAGCCAGCTCATGTGGGTACAACAGCACAGCTGGAGCAGCACGAAGGTTGGGTGGGATAAGGCAGTAAAAACCATAAAGCCAGGTCCATGCATGCAGTCCTGTAGCAGCAAAAATACTGGCAACAAGGAGCTAAAAAGTATTAACGGTAACTGGGCTGTGTCTGCACACAGGGACTGCACTGTAACCATTGTTATATCAACCTCATCTTAAATGCAAATGCTCTTAAACAACTCTATGCAATATTAAAGCTCCTCAAATACCAGGACTGGCCAAATTGGAAACAAGTTTCAAATTGGCATTAAAAAAATACACAGATTTGCATGTGGACACACAAAACGATGACAGGCCCTTAGCTTAATACTGAAACCAGATGGGCATCAGTTGCAGGAGAAGAACACGCTTCATTCACAGCCTTGCAGCCAGTCTCTGCTGCTTGCTGTATTTGCAGTTGTCTTATTTTCCTGGTGTCAAGGCAATCCTCAGAGCATAGCCAATTCTTGTAAATATTGCATGGTCAACTACCAACACAAGAGAAGGTATGCTCACACCCAAGATGTTCCTGAACTTGCTTATGCTGTTTTCCCCACCAAAATGTAAATCATTTAAGGAACACCTTGTTCAGCTGCTTCTAAAAAGCGAATGTGCCATGCTTCCATTTTTCTTGGTGCATTCTATCCTTATCGGATGAGTTCTACAAGAAATAACACCCATTTCTCTTCAAAACTATTTTCTTAAATAGTTCTTAAAAGGTTTTTCTTACATACAAGAATCCTGGCTCCCCTAGAACCACTGGCCATAAAAAAACCCAACCGACCAACCAACCACCAACCCCAAAACCAGTAATAAATATGCATATGAAAATATATTACAAAGTGTCATGAGATTTATGTCTTAATATGTGTAATACCATTAAAGCTCTTAAAACAAACCATTCACCATCTCATCCTGTATCAGCAGGACTATATATATACCTTACAGCTTTTAGAAATTACTATGTTCCTGGCTCCTGCAGTCAAGACCCCTGTATCTGTTAAGAGTTAAACACTCACTACAGTTCAGCCCAACACACTTTATTTCTAGGTTTGTCAGGTGCACAGTCTCAGCTCTCTTCAGATCAGAAATAACATTAGGAACTCACTGCTCTTCTCCCAAGGATGGAGTCCATGGGGTTCTGCAGGTAATGTCAGCTGTAGACTTTGCTGCCATCAGATTCCATGTTTTCCATACTCTTTGGTCTTGGAAGCAAACAGAGCCAATCAAAGATTCAAAAAATCTGATAGCAGCTGGAGTGGACTCTGTGCTTACAGAGCAAATTAGAGAGGCCACAATCTGGGCACGTGCTAATGGCCACCACCCTCCAGCTCATCTGGAAAGTGATAACAACGTCCATCCTGAAAGCGGGGCTTTCCAGGTCAGTGTAACTACTGCAAAGGATGTATTTCAACAGGCAAAAGATCACCAAACACAGTATAAAATAAATGTCTGACTGCCAGTACTCACTACAACTCACTAGGTCAGCTCCTGACACCAAAGCCCACCAGCTTTGTGCGTGGAGGTTTAAAAGCAGCTCCCTCCTGGAGAGGGATGGGCTTTGGCAGGGGTGCACCAGGTGATGGAGGGAGGAAGGTCCTCTAAACCAGGTGTTTTGTCCAGCACCAGTAACTGTGGCACAAGAAACAACCATTTTTTTTCAGTGGAATTTACCTCTTGCTCCAGCAGGAAAACCAAGAAGGAAAAACCCTGCCAGCAGAACATTACGCATAAATCCTTGAAGCTCTCTCCAGCCTTTTGCTGTCTGCCACAGGTCCATCCAACAGAAAACCTGGGGTCTGAGGTGTCTGTCACATCATCTCACAAATGAAGCACTTGGAAAAGTAATGCACGCTGAACAAATACACCAGCAAATAAACCACTCACTGTTCAATAAGCTGTCAGGAGACAGAGCATAGTATGGACATTTCCAGTTCCAAGTAGATAAAAATGACAGCAGGAATAAGTATGGAATTCTAATTCCTTAGCCCCACAACAAAAATTAATTTTTTTCTTGCTCTTTCTTAAACCAACCCCACCTGACCACTGGAGGAATTTGCTGTGTAGCCCTTATTCCTGTGAGCACTGTTCCTGCAAAGCTCTCAAGCACTTTTACATTTGAAACTTGCTCCATTTCATGGATACAATAGCTAATTTTGGACTTACCCTACTCCTGCTGGGCCAGAGTCATCACTGGCATAGCTCCACTGTAATTCAGCCTACTGATGCATCACAGATAATGCACAAAATGATCTAATCCTTAATGATGGTTCCCCCTCCCCCAGGTGCTTATTTGACTAAATAGTAAAATTACATATGTAGAATTAAAAAAAACCCCACAAACAAACAACAAACTAAAACCATACTCAAATTGTCTTGCAAATGCTAATTTCAAATGACATAATAATCACATTCACAGATACATTAGGACAAACAGCACAATCCAGAGGAGAAGACACAGCTCTGAAAGTCACAAGGCCTGGTTATAGTTCCAGCTCTGCCCCTGACTCCCAGACAAGCTGTTTTCCATTTCCATACCATTCCTCAATCTTTGATATAAAGATATTAACCTCTCAGTATGCTGCTGCAGAGGGTCCAGCACAGATTAACCCAACCACCAATTTGCAATTCTGTAATACACATACTAAATAATAATAATAAAAGTACATATGAAATGTTGTGCTTAAAAACTAGTGCCAAAGGTGTAAGGAGCTACCATCAAAACACGCTGACTCTTCCCCCACACCAGGGTCTGAGATCTGCAGGACCCAGGTTCTGTATCATGTTTTAATTTCTGTTCAGATTCCCTTTAACAGAGCAGATGCTCACTTCTGCACGGTAGGAAGAGCCAGGACAATCTCTGGAGGTGATAATATTTATGACTTGTGACATGTGCTTGTGCTGTTGCTTATTTTCAAGCTTTCAAATCACTTGTCTAAATAAAAGCATCGTGTTCCACCCATCTCCATGCTTCCTTTGAATCATAAAATATCAAAATCTTCCTCCCTTATCTAAACCACCTTGTTACTGGTGAAGGAAGTACCAAGAGCCCACAGGCTCTGTTCCCTAACAGGTCAGCATCATTCAGACACAGCACCCAGGTCACCCAGCAGGGCTGCTCAAGTCATTTTCTTCTTTTGCAATGGGTAAGTATTTCAGGGAAGAGGTTTAATTGGAGTATTATCTATGTGGAAAGCACACTGCTGACCAAGAATTTAAAAATACAGGGCTTAAGGCGTCTCTATCAGGTGGTAGCTCTACAGGTTTTGATTTCTGCTTCAACGAGGTGAAGCCAGAGTAACTCTAACAAAGGCTGAGGAGTCTGTTTGCATTACCAGCCAAAATCTTAGCCACAGTCATTCAGCACTGAAAAGATAAGGAGACTTTATGTTTCCCTTAAAAAAACCCACGATAGCTGTTGGAAGAAAACGTTAGGAGTTCCAAGTATCCACATTTCTAAGCTACACGCTTCACTTCTTCACGCAACAGATGCTGCTTTGTATTAGCTACTGCATATTAAATCATTCTGACAACCAAGAAAGCATACATTTGTTTGTGCGAGAGAGGAGCATGAATACACACACACACAGATATCTTCTCATGCAGAAGCACACAATTATGCAGCATTCAAATATTTGGGATGAACTTTGGCCTTTGTTGAGGAGGGAAAAAAAAAAAAAAGAAGTCCTCTCAAACAACAATCAGTAACAGAATCTGCAGTCATCTGGCTGAGCCCACAAATCAACAACTCCTCAGCGATAAAACGCTGCTTGTGGCCAGCTATGATTTGAAAGTTACTTGGAAAGTTACTTATGTACACGTCCTTTAGGATTTGTACTGGGCTTATGGATCGATGTCGAAACGGGGGCTAAAAATAAAACCTGTGTCAATTCAAAATAACGGGGGGGGGGGGGGGGGGGACAAAACCCTCTT
>VZRW01004285.1:146335-157722 GCA_013398125.1 Aegotheles bennettii | reverse complement strand
CGGGACGGGGCTCTCCCTCTCCCTCAGCCCCGCTCGGATCCCCCCCCGCGGCCTTCCCGCCCTCAGAGCCCCCTCAGGGCGGGATCTCCCCTCAGGGCGGGAAGGAAGGGTCCTCACCCCGCACCAGGCCCGCCTGAGCCGCGTCCCCTCGGCCTCCCCACCCCGCGGCTCCCGCAGGGAGGCCCCCAGCCCAGGCTCCCCCTCCTCGGGGCCGTGAGCCCGCAGAGAGGGGCAGAGAGGCCCCCAAAGCTGAGGGGGGGAGGCAGCAAAAATAAACACGAGTGACAAAATGCCCCTTGGTGAGGAGACGGACACAGGGTCCTCTGGCAGGGTGGGATCATGGGATCATAGAATCATTCTGGTTGGAAGGGACCTCCAGGGGCATCAAGTCCAACCTTTATCCCATCATATTCCTAACCATTGGACCATCAGACCATGGCCTCAAGTGCCTCATCAACCCGTTCCTTGAACACCCCCAGGGACTCCACCACCTCCCTGGGCAGCCCAGTCCAGTGCCCAACCACCCTCCCAGTAAAGAACTTCTTCCTAATCTCCAACCTAAACTTCCCCTGATGGAACTTGAGGCCATTTCCTCTCTCCTGTCATCAGCAATTGGGGAGAAGAGACCAACACCAGCCTCACTACAACCTCCTTCTAGGTTGGATGGAGGGATGGATGGAGCCCCTGTCTCCGTGGAAAGCTGTGCTTCCACACAGAGACAGCCCAACACAACCTGCTTGGTCATGCTCAGACAATCATCAGTTTTTATTTTAACCCCCTTTAATTTACTATTCCATTCCCTCATCTTCCCACCATCAGGTACCTGGCTCATTTTCACCCCATATCAGGCACAAGGGACACCACGGAGATGTTTACTACCAGACCCAGGCAGAAATTCTCAGACGGAATATTTTTGTGAGAGCGTGACCTTTGGTTCAGATCTAGGTGTTTTGTGGAGAGACTTTGGTTTTGGCTGACTCAGGGTGGCATCCAGGTAAATTTCCAGCTTCTCACTTTCCATCCCTGGGCAGACTGGGCTGTCACACTCCCCTGTCTCCAGCATCACCCCCCTCTATGCTGAGAGGGAGCTCAGGCTCTAAAAAAACCCCCATGTAAATACAAACCATAGCTCCTCAGGGCTCCAGTTCACTGATAAAGCACCCTGAAATGGTGTGGAGCGGCACGCACAGCAGCCTGGCAAGCAGCAAGGAGGCCAGGGGCCACCTGCAGAGGCACCAGGTGCCTCCACCGAGGTTCCTTCACGTTTCTGAACACCAGGTGCTTCACAGCTCCTCACAACAGCTGCCCAGGAGCACAGGGGTAAAATTTTCAGGGGACCCAGATCCCAAATTCTGAGGTTTCAAGCTGAGATAAGCTTTTTTCAGTGCTGACCAATGATAGGACAAGGAGCAATGGATGCAAACTGGAGCATAGGAGGTTCCATGTGAATCTCAGGAAGAACTTCTTTCCTGTGAGAGTGCCAGAGCACTGGACCAGGCTGCCCAGAGAGGCTGTGGAGTCTCCTTGGCTGGAGACATTCAAACCCCGCCTGGATGCGTTCCTGTGTGATGGACTCCAGGTGACCCTGCTCTGGCAGGGGGGTTGGCCTGGATGATCTTTCGAGGTCCCTTCCAACCCTAGGATTCTGGGATTCCCAGTTTGCTTTATCCTATCAGGCAGGATGATGGTGAGCCTGAACTTGGGAAGCCTCTGGGGCTGCTCAGCTTCTCCCAGACAGACAGGTTCTTGCCAGCCCACATTCTCATATTCCAGGTTCCAGTGCAACCCAGTGGGGAGACTCCTGGAAAGCCGGCATCCAGCAGCTCCCCGTGCCTGCGGATTGGAAGCAGCCAGCCGTAGGGATCGCCTGGTGGCAAATTAGGAACCTATGGGTTCAGACAGCCTCCGAGGCTCAGAGGCTTGGTGTTCACAGGGATTTAAAACAAACAGCATGTTTTGTTCCAAACTGACAGTATCAAGTTTTGAAATATCAATATTGGGTACAAATTAAACACTCCCTTCTCTTTATTTTTTTTTCTCCAGCATTCTCATGTTATTCCCCAACACGCATTCCCCGAGTGTCTTGAATTTTGGAGGCTCACCACTAAAATTTTGGAATGTTGCCCTGACACAGATTTTGGCTGCCTCGGTTGAGATGTCTGAATTAGAGAGAAGGTGGAACCCCTGTAGATGATCCCAACATCATCCGAGGAAATAGTTCCTCAGTACTTCTAAAACAAGGCAATAAAGTTTTGACACTAATAAAGGTAAAAGCAGGATACCCAAATTAGACTCTTGCCAGTGTCAATTGTTGCACATTTGTGTTTTTCTGAAGAGGCCTGGTTCCTGAGAGCCTGTGATTAGTTAAGAATCTGAACTTTCATTTAAAAACAAATACATTTTCCCAAAATTAGAGAATAACCTGAATATGCGAATCAACCGAAACGCAGATGGTGAAGTTAAATATATTTTCTATGTAGAAATAACTACTTATCACAGTTTTAAACATGCTGGAGTTTAAAGTAAGCTTTTTCTATTTTCCTAGTTCTTGCCCTCACACATTTTGCAACTAAAAGCAGCCCAGAAGACGACTAAGTGTGAAGGACCTGTCTCAAACCTGGCAAGTCAGTGCTATGCCAGGGTGATCTCAGTGTAAGTTTCTGCTGGGGACCGTATCCATTTCTTTCTAGCTGTTCTGGCTAGAAAATTATGCTGGCTGTTCCATACCTTTCTTCATCCAGAAAATTTGCAATAATACCCAGATCTCATCTTTACACTCAGAATTCACGCTGTGACCTCAGGTCAGCAGGGCTTCCAGAATTTTCTGTGCATATTCATGGGCTAATCTTCACTCTGTTACAGTCATATCACAAGTGATCAACTGGGTAAATTTGAATAAGGGGAAGGAGAGGAAGAGCTGCGTGGTTTGCTCACACTTGTACAGTGATTTAGTGGCAAAAGGGTGAATAGAATTTGCAAAGCACTAAACCAAACCGGGTCTCACTTGCTTACAATCTCATATAAATGAGGCGTAGGCAGCTAAACCACTGATTTAAACTCTGGGCCACAGCAGCACTGTGAACACTGCTAAAACAAATAAACATTTGGGTTTGGGATGTGGAATAAATTTTTAAGATTAGGGACGTTAGATTTTATGGAACAGCTTGTGCCTGCTGGGGTTACCTGTCAAATGGACTGTTCTATGAAAACGTGACTTTTGGAACCCCTAGACAGTAGTCTTTTATTTCAGAGAGTTTTGGACACTCTCATAGTGGAAAAATTGACAGGAAAAGACAGGACCATCACAGTTTTGCATGGTCTGGATCCATTCACTGGTTTACAAAATGTCTGATGTCTTGGAAGCCACCTCTAGGCAGGATAAATTTATGCATTTCTTTGTGATATAATATTTTGTATGCTTTTTAACAATCATTGTCTTTATATGTCTGTGGCACAGTACAGGTTCAGGAACTTTGCTTACTATGGTTTGTTGTCACTGAAATATAAAGATATATATGCCCTGCAATAATGTGACAAAACCTTATGCTTGGTTCATATATTTGAAGATAAAACCCATACACTTTACAGCTACTACTGAACCTTTTACTAATACACTAGCACCTCAACAATTACTAAAAAATAATCTCTATACACTTTCTTTATTAATAGCTCAATCAATGAATAGGATCAGAATTTAAACTTCACTTTCACCAACAGAAAAATTGGGCTTTGATTCAGGAACAATATAAAATTTGCATGAGAAACAAGAAGGTGTCCTCTGAAGCTCGCACACGCTCATATGTACCTTTGTCAGAAGTATTTTTAACAGCTTCAGAGACCAGAGAATAACTTCTGTGCTTTGCTCTATGTTCCCTTTATATCCTTCAAGTAGTGAGAAGGGAGTGAGAGATTTTCAGGCAGACACAAAGCCGGTTCCATCAGCTCCAACCACTCTCCACGGCACCCCTTGAGCAGGGGCATGCTGGAACAGGCAGGCTGGAGGCAGTGTGGTCAGAGCTCACTGTTCTCTGGCTACACTCAGCCAACAGACGGTCCTTCAGGGAGCCTGCTGCCTGCTCAAACAGCTCCCAGGTTGTCTTAACATGCAATTGTGGCTAGTTTGAAAATCAGGGAGTGGTTGAGAACTGGCTTTTAATGTACTGCCCCCATCTCTCTTTCACTGACTGAAATATTAAATATAATTTCCTATGTGGGCATCACCTGTATGCAGGAGGGAATTCTACAACGGCACTGACAGAGACAGCTGAGGAGCAGGTGGACAACCTGTGAGGTTCACAGCAGGAAGGGATTCACTAGAGCAGCTGAGAGGGCTGTGACCTCCTTAACTCCATTTGCTCCACATTACCTAAGTAGCAGCCACACTGAAGGGTGAGAGGCAGCAGTGAAAACGAGGAGATAGTTTTAAATTGGGTTATATTCATAAGTTAACTTGTAAATAAGTGCTATGACATTTAACTTTGAATCTATGTCACGTATAATATGCATAAACAAGGGAAAGTGTGGGAGCTTTCCCTGGTTAAGGTAATATATATATGTAGAACAGCATTTATATGCAAGCAAACCTATCTTAATCACTCAGAACAAACCTACAGGAAAATAACTTTTGGGGTGAGTCACGAAAAAACCAAGGTCATTCTAAGTTAATGTCTTCACAATTAACTTGAAGTCTGTGAAAAACACAGCTGAGACAAACCCTTTCAGGCCAAATCAATTATTCTTCTCTACATGTGAGAAAACCTAGGTATACAATAAAAAGTTGCTTTGTTGAAAATTTGTAATACTTCATACACACAGGGTAATTCACCTGCATGTTCCAGGAGGCTCAGTAGTGTGAAAATCACACAGCCATCTTGGACCAAAGGTCTAGTTAAGCCAGAATCCTGTCTGTGACCATAACAATACCTCTTGCCTGAGGAAAATTACAAGGCAGCAGCATGCCCAGAGTGATCTTTCTTCTAATACACTCTCCCAATTTTTGGTAAATATTCATGTAGGCACTCTTGAACTGGAGTTGACCTCCCCAGAGAGCCATGGATAGGCCATTCCTACCAAGATCTCTCTGCTTCTGACTTACAGGTACGAGCGGTCTTCACTAGACCCCTGTGTCCCATCTGGGACACAGAATAGAACTACTCTAAAGATGAACTGAAGTTGTCCAATGAAAATATATTGCCTGTAAGACTCCCTTGTTACTTGTTTTACAAACCAAACAGTACTTGGTGACCATACAGGGAGAGAAGGGGCAGCGCTGTGGTTAGGGCACACGAGTGCTCTCCTGGGAAACTGGGCTTTTCCCCTCTCTGTCACTGCTCCCATGTGATACGAGGCAACTTCAGCCCAAACAGTGCATGTTTATAGTGTGCACCTCACCCTCGGAAGGTCTGGCTGCTCCCCTGGGGTGTGTGCTCCTCAGAGGGGCACACACAGCTGCACGGGAAGCTGCCGAGAGCTCTGCTCCAGTAAAGCGGCACGTCCCGGTGCTCAGGGTCCTGAAGGACCTCCTTAAAAACACACAGCTAGCAGAGTTTTGAAAATGGCAATCCTAATTCTGGGTTTCCCTGGTCACCGAAGCCTTGGCTTTGAAATCTTAGTGTACCTTTGATGATAATTCTTAACACAGTTCTTACACATAAGATAATTCTTACACAGTAAATGACAGGAGATGGCAGTCAATAGTACAGAGCATAGTTTCTAGGTTGGGGGTTTTTTTGTGTTTCATAAGAGAAAATAAAGCATTGTGCTGGGGACACCACAGCACCTTCCCCTGCACAGCTCTCGGAGGACAGGAGAGGTGCGTGCAGGGACACAAAAGCCACCTGAGGCTGAGCCCTTGGTTGAACCACAACCACTTGGATAAGGCCTGATCTAATCTTTACAAATGTGTTAACAGCCAGAAATTAATATGCTTTCAGTTAACCTGGAGATAAAACTGCCTACTAGTACAGACATCCACTGGGCCGTGCAGATATCCTGACTGCATGGAGTGGAGGATTTTCAACACCCGGCTCTGCGAGGTGGCAGCACCTGCAAACGCTCAGCACTGCCCAGACTTTCCATACAAATAGCTGCTGTCAGCCTGTTCCTTGGTGCAATTGCATACACACACTTGTCTGCCCCAAGTCTTGCAACCTGAAATTTCATATTTTTTAAAGTATGGCATGTTGTTCAAATAAGATCTAAATTCTCAATTATAGGGAAGTTTCTCCTTACAAGACATTTCCCTCCTCTGGTTGCTAGAGTGACCAGAGTCCGTCTAAAATTACATAGGTGGTCTCTCGTGTTACAGAAAGCACTGGTAAAAAAGCTGCAGCTGGAAAAAAGAAAGGAATAGGCCAGACCCCAAAGCCCCAAACACAGAGGCTCGTTACAGGTAACACAAAAAACTTCAGCTCCCAGCCACAAGCATTTTATTTGAGTTTCTTTTCTTATGTCCATATATGACTGTCTGTCCCTTCTGAATTCTCTGCTGTGTCTACACCCTTTTCTTTGCCAGGACACATCTGTTAAAGTCTTCATTTTGGCTTTTGAAGTGGGCATTTTATATCCAGCTGACCTTTAAAAAAAGATCCTGAGCAAAGGCCTTTAACAAGTAAATAGAAATATATTATTTTTATGAATAGGCCCCTGTTTTCACATGTTCCACTTGCAATGGCCTCTTGTCCACAACTGCTGGCAAGTCAAACCCTCTATGGGAAGAATACACTGCTGGAGGAATACACTTTTCCTTGTTGTGCACAAGGGAGATTCTCAAAGAACATTTTAGCAACAAAAATTCCCCCGTGGTGCAGGGGAAAATCCCACTATCGTGCTGCAGTCTTGGGTAGCAGAAAACACCCTGGTCAACGTGCTGGAACTGACCCTGCCAGCACTGTAGGGAGATCCTGACCCAGATTCAAACCTTGTGGCTCAGACACAGTCTGCTTGCTACAGCATTTGTGCTGAACCTGGGCAGATCTTGAGGCTGCTGGTGAAGAACATCCATGCACACACACACACAAACGCTTTGGATCTCAGCCCTGCCTCACTGCACTCAAGTGGGAGTTTACTAATTTCTATTACTATAGAGTTTAGCCAGTACTTTTTATGTGGTGGCTCCTCTACATTAAAACCAACAGTTAAAGGCTGCTTACTTTTTTTATTTTTGAGGTTTACTTAATTAAGAGGTGCCATTTACTCCCTTTTTTGTTTTAATTCTTTTAACCTGAAATGCAGTTGAGGCCCCACAAAGGGACTGTCATTCTCATCTGAATCAAGAACCCTCTCGAAGGCAGCAGCAGTGAGGAGTGGCATGGAATTATTTGCCCATGAATAATATGTTAATATTTATACATAGCTTACTTAGATAAGAAAAACAACTTGAAGATTTACGGGAGAAGCTCTGTATGGCCATGCTTTGTGCAGCAACTTTTGAAGCTTTATAGAGAAGCCCAAGTGTTGATTCTGCCTCCTGGCAGTTTAATGTGTAACCCAGAAAAGTGCATTCTTCAGGATCAAAACCAAAAACAGAGAAAAAAGTGAAAAAGGAGAATCAAACCACTACATGTGCCTGCTCTTCTGCTGAGAGTTTCACTACACTTTGAAGAGAGCACAGTCACATTAATATGGGCATCCTCAAACACAGCTGAGCTGGAGGGAGTCCACGAGCTGCTCATGTACGTATCTAAAAACCTTGGCTTTACTTTCTTCTTTAGTCTTCCTCTGAATGCTTACTCTTGTAAAATGTAATGTGGTAAAAACTCAGCTTTGCTTTTCCATAAAACTCTCATAAAGCTCAAGTCCTACTTAGGCTACGAGAACAGCACAGAAGATGAAGAAAATCACAAAGAAATGCTCCTGCTCCGTGTGTGCAAGAGGAGAGATGTTTGCTCCTTGTTTATTTGTTCTGGGGGGAAATAAAGTGCTTTGTGTGAGGCTCTTTGCTAGTGAGGCTGAAACGCTCTCAGGGCCCTGCTAAAGCCTTGCCAAGTCTGTCAGGAGAGGGGAAAGCAATCTGGGCAGACTGCCCTAAATTAAAACTAAACCCAAATCAAATTCACTCTAAGCACACAGTGTAATACTTGATACGGAGGCTGAAGGCAGAATTACCAACTCAAGCATTCAAAACTCCCGAGTCAAGACCCCAGCATACCATCAAATGGGCTTAAAACTGTAGCAATTAAATTAAAATAATAATGCTGTTTCCTTTTTTGTATCTCTCAGGGTTCATGTTTCCTACCTTGTCTTGGCCCACATAGGAGATGAAGTGGAATGAAATGAAGGCTCGGGTTCTGATGTAATTATGTGTTTCTGGGAGCTAAGAGCTTTAAGACCCATCAGCTGTGTGAGGCTTGCAGTAAACTTGTGAGAGGTAGGAACAGTGCAGAAGAAACCAGAGCTGTGGAGAAAATGCAATTAATTATAAATTTATCTGAGATAGTGAACAAATTAAGGAAACCTCAAACACTGCTTTTTTTTGTAACATGTTGGGATCCTACACTATTTATTCTTTCTTTTAGGATGAGCTAATCAGCATAATTTGGATCTGGATCAAGATTTCAAACCAAAGCTCAAGGCTGCCTACATAAAGCTTTTTGTTGGTTTTGAAATGAGGCTTTTTCTTTTTTTAATGAGGATTTTTTTGTTATTATTACAATGCCACATCACTGGTTATAAGACTTTTTGTAATGTATCAAAGAGCAATTTTTTCAATATTGATGCACTTTCCCTCCCATGGAGTTGAGAGTAGAATTGAAAATCCCATGCTTCAGCACTCAGAGAGACCCTGGGAAGTTAATGGAAGCCAATTCAGGCACCTGGGTACAGCCTTGATAGGGATTTTCAAAGGCACATGTGATTTTTATTACCTTACTACTATTTTTTTGCTTTTAGAAATCTCTTTCACAGCTTAACTTCAGATACCCCTTCATAAAAAGCCTGTCCTCTGTTTATTTACCAGTACTTACAGATGTCCTTTATAGATTTACCTATTTTAAAGTCACTGAAGCACATGCTGTGGGTACTGGAGGAGGGAGTGAAAAGTAAGAAGGCTAAATTTCTGTTACCTAACATTTATTTGACTTAGTCACGCAGAACTGGATCGGTGCAGCTGATACGAAACGATGATTAAACTGAACCCTGAATCTATATTCCCATGTGATCACCCTCATTATCTCTGCTATCAAGGTTGATCTGACAAGTAACTTTTATTTAGAATCACCCATACTTCTTTTCCCCGCCTACCCCAAAGGCACCAGAGTTGTTTGCAGCTCCCCACTTAGAGTAAAATGTAATTTACGCCTACAGTGCAAAGAAGGAGCTGGGTATAAGAGAACTGGATTCTTTAATTTGGGGGGCCTGATCCAAAACCTATTACAGGCAAGAAATCAGAGTTTGTAAAGAGTTTGAAGATCCCGAGGTTAAAAAAGACAGAATGTTGTAACTCAGTTACTAAGTATCCATCGATTCATTGCTTTCTCGTATACATTCACATAAAAAAATGCATATACATTGCAGTATCACTTGTTATTCTGCATAGATTGTCATGGCCTAAGCCCAGCACACTTGACCTTCAGCCATGTAGACAAACTGCTGAAAGTAAGGCTGGTTTTATAACTAGAGGGTACAGGAAAATATTAGTAACAATCACCTTAGGCAGAAATTTCACCCTGCTATAAACTTACAGGATATTGAATACGCTGATGAATAAAGCATCCACGTAGTAAATGGGCCCATATCTCTGCTCAGGTCTATAGGGGCTGACCTCCTGGCTGACCTGTCTTCTAGTGAAGCTGACTCAGTAAATGAGTTAACTCGTCTCCTGTACCATCACCCTTTCTGACCAGGTACAGCAATGACAAACCAGAGGTACAAAGGTTCACAGAACTGACCATTTCCAGATGCCACTATTCCTAAAAGAAAGCAAGTTGGGCTAGAAACTAAATTTGCAATGAAAGGGTACAAAGATGATCTTTTTCAACTCTGATTTCTGCTTTTGCTTGTCTTTTCTTGTTTATTAAAAGCTTAACCAAGCTTGCTGGGCTGGAGATTGAGGCACGTTTGAAATTAGTAAGCTCATTTTTGATTTCTTCTGATAATTCTGAGAGTTACGAGTTTTTCTCAAAGCTTATTGAGCTGTAACCTGAAGATCTATCAGGTCTTTTAAATACCACCCTGTTGCCAATAGAACCCACTGGCTATTAAAATGGGGGCAGGGGAGCAATGGGGAGGAGGGTGATGTGAGCAGGGATGATGAAGATGATGAAGAAATGCCATTGATATTGGTTTGTGCTTCTATGGGAGGAGAACCCTGAAATAGGGCATTGCTACTGGGGTTATGAGAGCTCTGCAGGGCAGGTTGAGCACAAAGCTGCAGCAGTGCAAGGCAGGATTTGTCTGGATTTAGGTAAGCTGAGAATTTGGCCCTTGCTCTGCATTTGGTTGGTACTTGGTAACCCGGGTGACTGTGCTCCTTAGCAATTGGTTTTGATATTCTAGGCCCTTTATTTTATGACATATTAGCTTCATTTTATAAAACACCTCAGAGGCAAGGAGGGAAACCAAGCAAGTTGCAAAATAATTCTCTGACCAGCCACTCAAAGCCCCACGAGATCCATTGTTCTGACAGCAAATCTTCCCACGATGCACCCAAACCCAATTCCCACTTTTGCACCATCGTGTCAAAACTTGCATCCACCATGCTCCAACAGCCCACTTCAGACCTTGGCCAATTTTGGTGCTACCTGAGGTATGTGGAATAATGTTCATTTTCCTGCTATTGGAACATGGAGTGGCTTCAAGTAAGGGGGAAAATTCGAAGGCAGCCACCCAGATGTTGCTGCCACAATATGGGAGACAGAGCTTTTTGTCTCTGCTGTCACTAAAGCTAGAGAACAATTCATCTGATTCGTGCATGGAGCAACATTTTGTGTCTTTCCATTGTGTGCAAACATTTCTCTCGCTTAGAATGTTACACTTAATGGAGCAGTTAGTCCTTCAAGCTACAATGTTTTGTTTCTCTTCAATTTAATTAAATGTGGAAGAGACCAAGTCAACAGTTTGCCAGCACAGAGGATTAGACTTCCTGTTGCTACTTGTATAGCTCGATAGATACGTGCAGTGCTTCTACAAAAACAGTAAGACCTAAATACCTTACCACCTATTCATCCATATCAGATATAACTCCCTTCTCATCCTAAATAATTAATATATGTTGCCTGAGTCATTCATGCCCCAGAACTGAAGAACACTGGACAGTTCAGAGAGAAGCTTAAAGGAGTAGAAAGTTGACAGCGAACTGTCTCATTCACATCCACCCATTCTCATCTCCTCAAAATAAAAAGAAAAAAGGCAAAAATAAATAAATAAATAAAATAAAATATATTAAAAAA
>VZRW01004285.1:33010-146179 GCA_013398125.1 Aegotheles bennettii | reverse complement strand
GATTTGGTATTGAAATGGGTTGTTCAGGGAGGTGGTGCAGTCACCATCCCTGGAGGTGTTCAAGAGGCATCTGGATGTGACGCTGGGTGACGTGGGTGAGTGGTGATCTCCCTTAAAGGCTGAGGGAGCTGGGGCTCTTTAGCTTGGAGAAAAGGAGACTGAGGGGTGACCTCATCCATGGTTACAAATATGGAAAGGGTGAGGGTCAGGATGATGGAGCCAAGCTTTTGTCAGTAATGACCAATGATAGGACAAGGGGCAATGGTTGTAAACTGGAGCATAGGAGGTTCCATGTAAATATCAGGAAAAACTTCTTCACTGTGAGAGTGCCAGAGCACTGGAACAGGCTGCCCAGAGAGGTTGTGGAGTCTCCTTGGCTGGAGACATTCAAACCCCACCTGGATGTGTTCCTGTGTGATGGACTCTAGGTGACCCTGCTCTGGCAGGGGGGGTGGACTGGATGAGCTTTCGAGGTCCCTTCCAACCCCTAGGATTCTGTGATTCTGTGATTTAGGTAGGCTTTGGAATGGATTATCTTGAAGGTCTCTTCCAACCTTAATGTTTCTAGGAGAAATGGGAAGTCAGGGCCGAGCCATGGAGGGCTGGTGGTGAGGCATGGGAAGGGGTAGATGATGCTCTTCCCCACCCAGAGGGTGGTGCAAGCCTTGGGCAGAAGTGGAGGAGAAAGTCACCATGGTGGAGGAGAAGACTTGAAGTCAACAGAGTGACCTGGTAGAAGTGCTGGTGAAGCTGGGCAGGAGAAGCTTCTTAGGGGGAAAAAAAACAGAGCAGTGTGTAGATACAGAGGAAAAGAGATGCTGGATTTTTCCAGGGCTGAGGTGTGTAAGGGAACTTCACTGGACTGGGAGAAGGGAAATATGGACTGACAGGAGAGTTGGAAAATAGGAGTTCAACAAAAGAGACAGACCAACCTCAGGGTCCTCATCCATAAACAGAAAGGTGGGTGGTAGAGCTATAAGAAGAGGGCACAGAAAGGCAAAGGTGAAGCTGAGGAGGAGTTGGATTTCTTTAAGAGATTTTATAGGCAATGCTATGTTAATTTTGTGTAGTGCCAAAGACAATATAAACTGCAGAGAAAATCAGATCTGTAATGGTCGAGGATGTAGAGAAACAGTCGATTGTGTATTTAACAGGAAGTCAGGGAGATCAAAGAGTTTTCAAAATGGTTTTGTTTTTAAATGATACCCTGGCTTCATTTTGTTTAGATTGAGCTTGGGGCCTCTCTGAAGAGGATAAAAGGAGAACAGAAATGTGTAACAAAGACATTTCCCCTCTCCTTAATAGTCAAGGGAACTTGACATCCCTGTCAAGCAATAGCACCATTATATGTATCTCTGCAAGAAAGGAAGCTATTTTATCCTTGGAAGGAAAGAGAGATGTTATCTTCTAGGAAAGAGGTAAAGTTCTGCAGAAATTCAGTGCTGTTAGACAGCTATGACAGTGTGTGATTTCCACTGAACAATGCATGTCAGAGGCCTGAATGCTACAGCAGTTAACACAGATAAAATAGAAAACAAGCTCTGCAGAGCCTACACTGTCTGGTAACACATCCTCCCAAACAAGCTTTTCATTTCAAGAGTTAAATTAGGTGTTTACTTTTAGCTATTTGCAGCTCCACGTGAAGGGATGGTTTTGCACTAATGGAAATGGCAAAGTCAATAACATTAATCCCTGGAAAGAGAATTCTCCAAAAGATCTTCCATAAAAAGGAACATGGAGCAGGCCTTGGGCACAAATTTTGCCAATAAATTAAGTGTATGCTTAAATCTGCCTTTGCTCATCAAAACACTGAAACATCTTTATGTTTTTTCCCCAATCTAGACTGGATTTAAGTGTAGGCTCAAACATGTATTTGATTAGATTTGATTTGAACTTAATATGCAGTCGATGCTGTGCTTCAGTCTCACACTGAAGGTAACATTATGAAGCAAAAAATCTTAACTTCCAGATAAAACAGGATATTAAAGATTACAAATTAGAGGATACAAGAGGAAGAAGGGGTTCTCCACGGGAGGCACATATGCCCTCTGTGCTTCAGAATGAGGAACAAACAAGAGGCTGTTTCCTATTTCTGCAGCCACAGCTGATGTTAGCATCATGAGAGAGTACCCCGAGAGACCTACCATAGTTAAGGTGGTGCCAGCCTTTCCTTTAGAAACTTTATAGACACCATTTAATAACTGGGACAGAAATATTTGCTTCAAGCTGAGCCTTGGCATTGAAAATTATCAGTCCTTCAGCAGTTCTGAAGACATTTCCCTCCTCCTGAGTCTTGAAAAGATTAAAATCCCACGAGGATTTTAATGCAGAATAGCTATGGTTTGTGAAATTCCCTTTTGGGGAGGTATCCCCATCATTTCAGAACAACCTCCTCTCTGTGGGTGAACTGTGACCCCATCCTGCTCACCTATGCAAGGGAAAACTGCATTCTCTTAGGTGAAATGGTCGGTGTACAGAGCTTGACATACAAATCATTTATGCTATGAATTATGGTCTCTCAGGTAGCTTCCAAGTACACACATATTTGTGTTTGTTCTGTCGTGCAGCTGGGGGCCTCAGAATGAGCTGTAAGCCCTGTGCGCTCTCTTAGCTCAATATTTACCAACACAGACCCAGGTTTTTAATCTGTTCAGACTATCAGCCTGGACTTCCACCAATGCACACAGTTTGCTCTTTTGCTGCTCACTGCTCACACATGACTTCCCATTTAATAGAAGAATTCTAGGGGTGTAGGAGGAACCTACACCTTGATGTCTTTACCTGCTGGCAGGGTTCTTCATCCTCATCCAACTGACACGACTGGCAGTGATCATGATGGGATGGGAGAATCGTGGTGTGAGGCTCCATCTCCCAGCCAGAGAGGCAATGCCTGGATGGAGGGGAGCACTGTGGGTTCCCCCTCCTTCCCTATGGCATGCAGTCCTGATGTGAGCGGAGAGAGGCTGTGAAACCCCATCTTCCCTTCTCCAGCCACAGCTGTGGTTGAGTCGATGAGTTTTTGTTCCCTTTTTGGCACATGCTCCTGCTTCAGCTTCACCATAGCTCGTAGGGATGAAGCTCTGCTTCAGCTCTCCGCTCTCATCCCATGGTGGCACGGAGCATTCGGAGGCGGTGAGTCAGGCAGCCTTTTCTCACCCACAGGCAGCTGCCTGTTGGGTTTGTGGTCTCTGCAGGCAAAACGCAAGGAATCTTCATTTCACTAACCTTAACACAAGGCTCACAGTGTTCTCGCTTTGACTGAGGTTGCCCTCGGTCCATCCTTTTATTTTCAAACCCTAAAGTCTCTTTGGTTTCGGGATTCCTCATAGCTTTTGACAGCAGCTCTTGCTGATCACCTGGGGATCACCCACTTTCCTCCTCGAGGCCAGGCCCATGGATGCTTTAGATAGAACCTCAGATGCAGACGGCGTGTCCAGACCTGGCGAGAGGGCAGAGCACAGGGCAGAGCCAGCAGGAGAATTTCCCTGCTGCAGGAAAGAGACAGCTCTGCCTCATGAGTCAGGGCCATGCATCTGCAGAGCCAGGGCTGTGCTGAAGAGCACCCAACCCTACTGAGAAGGGCATTTGTTCAAGATAAGATTTTGCTGAGCATTAATCTGCCCCCACAAACTGGCAAGTGGCAGCTCATTCAGACCATGCCACGTATCTGTTGGAAGGAGAGGATGTGAAATATGGCAACAGTGGAAATCCCACAGAAACAGATGCTGAGAAAAACAAAGCCACCCTCAGAATACTGAGCTTTGCTTTGTGGGTTTTTCCTCTTCTCTGAATAAAAGAACTTTTTCTACTGTCAACAGAGAGGGGAAGAATTACAGTGCCTGTAGTAATGCTGCCCTGAGGGAGGAACTAACCTGGTTCACTCTGGTGTAACAGAGAGCAGAAAGTTGCTGAGGTGTGAAGGACTCATGTGCTGCTCACACTGGCTCTCCTGAAACAGTGCTCACCAAATCAGCACAGAAAAATGCCTGGCACCCAGACACTAACTTGGCCTAACAAGAATGCAGAGTCTTCAGCCTGACATTCCTTTGAAGATGTGCAGCATTCACTGATTCACTTGACTTGCTTTTAAGGAATAAAATAGTAGATTGGCTCCCTAAGCCACACAGCTGTACATATACGACAGCTCTCAGAGGCTTTGAAGTGGTGAACCTTGCTGCCTGCTGCTTTCTTCTTCCCTTCTCTCCTCTCTCTCCATCAGGCAGCTGCCTAGGTGGAATTTCCCCAGTGACTATACAGGCAGTTTGGCTGCTGTGCTTACCCTGGGGCTCTCTGCACGCCTGGGAGATCCTGCAGGCATGCAGTAAGCCTGGTACTTTTGGAAAGTGTTGGACCTACCATGTGCATGATGGTCAGGCAGAGCAAACACGTGCCTGGAGTTTCTACACCTCCTGCTGCCACCATGGGGGGTGAAGCCCCCAAGGTACCTTCCACCACACTAACCAAGCCTTGGGGGACCCTGGCATGGTTTATCTGGAGGGGCTTTATAGCTGTCAGGGTCCAGCTGTGATCCCTCTGGGACCAGAGTGGGCCAGAATGTCATTGCAATGAGATCTAAATTGAAAAGCCATGGAGGGTGAATGAAGCCTGTGGTCAGGCTCGGGGTTTATGCTGGGCCAAGGGAGATGACAATCAGGTACACTCAGTAGTTTCTCATTTCTGAAACAACACCTTACTCTATCAGTTCCCTGTCCTTTGTCATCAG
The DNA here is from genome assembly GCA_013398125.1 of Aegotheles bennettii. NCBI lineage: Eukaryota > Metazoa > Chordata > Aves > Caprimulgiformes > Aegothelidae > Aegotheles > Aegotheles bennettii. The sequence goes on along the minus strand of VZRW01004285.1, from coordinate 141,456 downwards.
AGGAAAACTCACACTTTCCTAACTGAAAGTTCAGTCTAAACATAAATGTCACTGAAAGCCCAGCAAGACCTTTGGTTTTCTAGTTTCACTCTCCTGAGCTGTGGGGAAGATTATGCAACAGGAACAGTGGGTTGAATCATCTTCTGGCATTGCAGTAAATTAGGAAATGCTTGCTGCGATGTTGTATGGGTTCCTACCACCTATTTGTGGTCTGCTTTTTTCTTTTCCAGTGGATCTTTGTGTCTTCAAATATCAAGCAGTTGCCTGTTGCCTGAGCTAGAAAAAGGCTCATCAGTAGGTGCTGCAGCTCAGCTTTGGAGAAGAGGGTAACAACAGCAGATGCTGGAGAAATTCTGAATGGCCTTGCTCAGCATTTTTTCCCCTGTGAATATTTCTCACAAGTCTTTGAATTGCTCGTTTTGTTTCTCTGCTGTAGCTCCTAACTCACTAACCCATTCGGCACCACAGCGCTAAGAGGCTCAAGGAGATTTCCCTCAAATGTTTGTTCTCCAAGCACAAAGCTTGGCAAGATCACAGAGGCTATTCTAAGAGACTCCGAGTACATCAGAGGAAGGACAAATATAATGTAAGAAGAATCATGAGTCAGGCTCATCCCTCCTTCCTTGCAGTTTATTTTGTTTTATGGTTCAAAAAATTGTGTATTTGTTTTAAAGCACAAGAACTTACAAGTTGAATCTTCCCTTTCCACGTTTAAGGTTGGAAATACTTTTTGGAAGGAAACTGAAAGGTTAAGAGAAATTAATATTGTGAGATTCAAAGTAAAACTGTGAGAACTGGAACCACTACAAAGGACATTCACCAGACACTTGGTTAAAATGTATGATGCCATAAATAACCCGTATGTAAAGATGTGAGCCTTCGTGGCAATTTCAGTTCTGGTTACTCCTTGAACCACTACATATTTTTAAAGTAAAGGATTAGGAGGTGGAAACTTCTGCAATCATCTAATCAGAAATTTCACAAATGAACCCCCCTGTCATTAAAAATAACAGTCTTGAGTTAGGACGTTTCTGAGCTACACAATCTGTTCTGCTTGATATAAACTTAAATCCCAGGCAAATAAAAACAGGCATGAGCTTATTAGCTTGCTCTGGATAGCACTTCATGTTCTTTTCTTCCAAATAAGAAAATATGAACTTATTTTGCCATGGAAATCAAATAAGGCATCAAAGCCCAATTTCCTAAAGACAGTATCTATCAGTTTCTTTGAAGCAGACATTTTTATGACCAGCTATGTTAACAAATCCAAACTAAGTGCCCAATCTGTCAAGGAGAAAAATAAGTTTAGAATGAAAGTAAATATTGCTCGTTAAACTTTAATGGCAAGGCATTTAAAAGAAGAAAACCATCCATTATAATGTTGGTGGAATAGTATGTTGTCAGATTGTCTAGAGAGGATTCTTATCATGATGTTTAAATATATTATACTAAGGGATGATGGTTCTTACTCTGTTCTCTAGACATAAGACTTTTTAGAGGAAAAGTTTATGAGCAATCTATATCTGCTGGTGAAAATTTCCTTAACTGCCTAGCAATTAAAAAGAACTAGTGGATACTAATGCAACCTGTCCTAAAGTATGTGCATGGGGAAGAGCTGTGCTGATGCAAAGCTGAACTAAGCAGCATGTGTTAACATCAAGAGGAAACTACAGAATAACCTTGAAGGGTTTATTCCATTTCTTTTTTTTTTTTGAACGTGCAAGATCAAGGGCTTCTGTGATTAGTATCTGCCACTGGAAAGAGAGCCATTGCTTTAGGCCCTGGTAATGAATTTAGACCCTTGCTGATCCCAAAGCTAGAGAGCATTTGCCTGCTTATCACACCTGAATTGTGTCCCAGTCGATCCATTTTTTGTAGGTTCACACAGCCAAAGCGTGTCGCCAGATAGATCCTACTTTATTGGAATGTTCCTCTTGCCATGGCTCCATCCACCAGGTTAAAACCAGATAAAACACACCCTCTTCCCTGACTTCCATTGCCTGTTTCAAGACAGAACTTGTTCTACACTTCCTTTACCAACCCCTCACTTCAGTGCCCATATCACACAGCTCCCTGACTCAAGCCAGCCCTGCTTTTGCACAAGAACTTTCCTTTTTAAAGCTTGTTTCTTCTGAAAAGATACATGGGAGTGATTCAGGTTTTTGTTACAAACTACTTCCACACCCAGAAACCCAGAAGAAATAAAAGGAAAGAGCTACAGAGACTTAGTCTATCTCTCTCTCCATGGATCTCAGCATGGCCACTGTATGGGACAGAGCTCCAGGCACGGTGGTGGCCCTGCTGATGGATGCAGAGCTCAGCCCTATCTTCAGCCATCTCTACCTGGCAGCCCAAGAACGTGCAAGCTCTTTGAACAAAGATTACCACCTCTGCAATCTTTAATGATTTAATACCTTTAATATCACTGTCTCGTCTCACTTTCTTTAGTTGCAAAATAGTCTGAGGTCACCACAGTCTCCTTGAGTGAAACACAGCTATTACAGCTGGTGCTCTAGCTCTGCCTTGGTGCTAAGGCTTGCTGAAATTTTTGCCAAACTTTCATCACTTGAGTTGAAAATTTTATGTTGAAGGCCTGCCATGGTCTAGTTTGCCTGCAACTCTTTTGATTTAAATGAAAACAAGTGAAACCACTCAGCCATTTCTGAATTGAGGACAGAGTAAAAGAGGTTATTTCACCTTTTTACAGTAACTCCATTGACTTTTCCTCTGAGAAAGATCCTTACTCTCCAGGAGAGAAACCTGAAATTTGGCAAGGGAAGGGGAGTATTTTTGGGGGAATAAAAAAATCACTCAAGTTTACCAAGGTTAAAAACCTATGAGTAACTGCAGTTTGGAAGTGCTGAGAAGGGATCTACTGGATGCTCACTTGTCCAACACCCAGGGAAGCTGAGCAGAGCTGGCTTTGTCACCACAACTCATGGGTTGCTGTAGGCACTGATGGCCTCGGGTGCTACACGTGGAGAGGAGCCAAAAGCAGTGGCACTCTTGCAGAACAAAGGTTGGGCAACAAAACTGGGAATGGATGCCAGCGCAGGAGAGAAGAGAGGGCAGAAATCTTGGCTATGTGTTAGAGGATGGACCAGGAGATATGTGCAGAAGGAGAGTGGGGAGAACAACAGAACTGGAAAGGAGTAGGAGTTGTGGAAGGAACCAGAGAAGACAGAGACCTGATAATCTGTCTCTGTCATCCTACTGTGCCCCCCACAAACCCAATTATTACAAATTATATTACCATGTCCTTGTTTCCCCCTTAGTTTCTATCGGCATGCAGACAAGAGCCTATCAAGGAGTGAATTAGGACTGTGAGGTGATGGAGGCTACAACCTGATGGGTGCCTACCTCATTTGTTGCAGGAGGTGGGAAGCATGTAGTGAATTAAGGAGGAAATTAGAAGGAGAACTGGATAATGCAGCTGAAAACCAACCTGAAAAAGATCTGTAAAATCCTTGCCTCTGCCGCAGAAATGTTGAGCAGAATTAAAAATAATACTTGAATAAAATATTCCCAGATGGTCACTACATACACATCCTTCACTCACCGAGTTCCTGACTCCCGACTGGATCTGAAGACAACTGGGCTTTGAGAAGCTGCAGCACTGCATGGGACTCTGATGGCAGACACATGGTGTCCAAACCCATAACTGGTGAATACCTCTGAACTTGATTTCTCTCTGCCTCAAATATCATCTATAAACCAAGCATAATACCACCCCCACATCTCACAGGGGAACGGTGAAAAATAAATTTGCTAATGCTTGTCATCAGCACCCTAAGAGAGCTCATAAGGAAATGAATAATTCTGTCTTCGTAGCAGGATTTGGATCACATGCAGTGAAGGAGGCATGAGGCCACACATTGCACAACAAGGAAGAACAAGAGGTTGGATAATGGTTCACGAAGCAAGTTTGTACATGGAAAAGAGACGGGAGCCCTGCAAGGAAAACTGGGCACAGTCATGGAGTAGAAGATAATATCAAAACACCAGGGCACATACACGTTCAAATACACTCAGTGAGCATCCTTTTTTCCTAGTGCCACTTCCTATCTCTTGGATACTTGACTTTGTCACCAATTGAGGACTTGATTTTGACAAGGTAGAGAAGGTACCTCTGAGTAGTTACCTCCTGCCTCCCTTTGAGAAGGCAGAACACCTCGTGCTCAATGAAAAGTGTTGGGGGTCACTTTGGGCTGGAAAAGATTTCTTGCTTTTCAGCCTCTGCCCACAAATGGTTCCCTGCCCACACCTCTCTCAACAATTGTCTAGAGAGTTTCCTGTACTCAGAGTTGCCACAAACCTGTGCAGAAGCTGCCGTGTTTGCCTGCACTCACGTTACCTTTCCTGGGCCACCAGTAGGTAGACTCCCACAGTGCTTTGGGGAAGGTCTCAGCCCTTTCTAGAACATCCCTAAAGTCTTAGAGGAGCACCTGCCAGATGATACAGGTCTCCTAGCAACCTGCTAAATACCATTCACTGATCTCTTCCATCACAGCCCCCATGGCCATGACTTAGGCTTTGCAGTGGGGTTTCCTTCTGCTCCACAGTCCTGTACACCAGGGGGTGGGTTGGTAGTGCCTGGCACAGGGCTGACAAGCTGGAGCCAAATAGCAGCCCTGCATGGACAGTGGGAATGTGCATCCCCACCCAGCATGGCCCTAGGATGGTCTATGGTCACAGGCTGAGGCTGGAGCCCTTGCTCCACCATGTCAGCTAACCCCAAGTAACACAACGCTGCCCACTAGACATGTACCAGACATAAGCAAGAGAGAAAAGAGCCACAGCTTCTCAATCAGCAATACATGTTGCAGTTCTCTGGTAGCACGTTAGATTTTTCCTGCTTGTGATTTGAGTAGCTCTGTTCCACCTCCACCAACAACAGCCTTGGCCGTGCCCATGGCAAAACTCCCACACCCTGCAGAGCCAGAGGGGTTGGAGCACCAGGGGTTTTTTTGGCTGGTTCGTACAGAGACTTTTTGCCAGGCTCAGCAAGAACATTGGGAATGTACAGTCTCATGTGTCAACCCATGAGCAGAGTGCTTATGGGTGTGCAAGGAATCTCCTACTATGACCCACCGTAAGGTTTTGGACCTTGCTTTGATGCAGAGTGGTGCCTCCCTGTTCACTGGGATGCTGAGCTCCTTCTGCAGCTCCCATCATTTTGGGTGGATTTCAAAGTGCTCATCACTTGCCGGACTTGGACTTCTGGTACTGAATAAACAACTGAATAAAATAGAAGGATGAAAAATGGTCATTTGTCATATATCTGGCAGCACAAGGACTGTCTTCCAGGATCTGTGTCCCTGGAAAACAAGCTTTCCTGCCCTGCTTTCCTTGGAGATGTACGCAGCAACTCCCACCCACTTAGGTATAAAATGTTGAATGTGGAAATAAAAAATCTTTAAAACAAGTGATCTTAATCCAGGGAGACCCGTCAACCTTGGATCTGTCTCAAGTTTCCCTTCTGAGGCTGCTGTAGTAATCTCCAGCTTACAAAGCTAAAGGCCAGGGGAACCAGAGAGACTTGTGATCCTTGTGCGTGGCCTCCACACAACTGCACAGTCAGCTTTGCCCTCCTGGGTCGCTCTTTAAAAGGACTTCATCAAGGCTGATAAAGCTAAAATTAGATTTACCAGCTCTGGGAGGAGTGTGAACGTATCTCCCTGTCTCTCCTCTGTCTTGAGGCTGCATCTTTATTCAGCCAGTGGTGGTTGGAAACCCAGAAATCTTGCATATTTAGGACAGACACGCAGGAAGGGAAGGTAATAAACGTGATGGTTTGTGCTGTGCTCAATTCCACGCTTCCACTGACTCCACCAGATTTTGTATCAGGCCCTAGATAGGAATGAGGGTAGTGGGAGACATTCTCATTAGCACAGAAGTGCCGTTATACTCATGATGAACGCCAGTAAATTATTATTTCCTGTCCTCTGCAATCCTCTGTGTGTCTTCTCTGCCAGCAGATCCCATGGGGAAGGGAGTGTCTCTTACTCTGTGTTTGTTTAGTGCCTAGTACAATGAGGCTCTTCTTCCAGTTGGGGCCACTTGGTGCTACCACAATACAAATAATAATGATTCTAATAATAAAATGCAGACTTCAATGGGATGTGGGTCAAGCTGCCCAGAAGCATTGGCCTTTCTTGCTGACTTGCTTCCTCCCACTTCCTCGCTTCCTCCTCCGGTTAGAAGAGCACTTCTACATCATCAATTCCCAAAGGTGGTTGTCCTCACTGTTGTTTGGCTCGGCAGGAAGCACCATTGCTTAAGACACTTGGTCTTAATTTATTTTATTTTTTTTTCCACTGACGTGCTGCAGAAATTCTCTTTCCACACCCTTCACTTCCCGGGAACATCTCCCTGCTCGGATCATCCTCCTGAGCATGGCACCGCTTGCCCGTTGTGCACAGGAGCTGCATTTGCAGCAGCTACGACTTTCTCCAGCCCTGAAGACAGGGAAGAAGTGGAGATACCACCAAGGGGCAGAAGCTGGCAGAGCCTGCACCACCTCCAGCTGTGTGGTGGGGTTTCTCAGAAGAGGACAACAGCCCTGGGGTACAGCACTTTGTGGCTGCGGAGGCAGCCAGTTTAGCTTTGTCACCAGGGCTGGTTTCAATTTTGTTTTTCACAGAGCACTTCATTGACAAAAATGGCTCTTGGCTAAAATACTTCTTTGTTTTGGTTGGAATTTTCCAAGTTTTTGGACAAAAACGCACACGAGGGTTTTGATTTTCTGTCACTTCATCTGTGCCTCTATTGGAAAAACGGAAGCCAAGTGAAAATGTGGACAAGTAAATATCCGTGAGGCCTCAGTGAAAAGGTACAATAACCAAGGAATTAAATCTGTGACAAATTTTTAACTAAACAACCATTTTTTGCAGAGAATATATATAACATTTTCCAACCAGCTTTACCAGTGACCTGTAATTAAAGAGGAGTCCAAGCCACAGAGTTCAGAACCAGACTTTCCCAGAATTTATGGGTGTCCCTGTCTGGGTTTGGTTCAGCCCAGTATGAACCTCGCCAGATGCTGAGATCCAGCTCCCACTTCTCTCGAGGCTGGACATAGATGGTTTGGAGGCACCTCTTCATATAGAGCATCTGTCCTGGCAGGCAGGGTGAGCATCCTGCTCTGGCTAAGAGGAGCTGGCTTGCTTCCACCCTGCCCGAGCCCTGGGTAGGGAAAGCAGGACAGACGGAGGTGGGAATGCTCCAGCTCTAATACAATTAATGAATCACAATTGCAAATCATGCTGCTTTGGAAATTCAAGCCAACTGCAGCAAAAAAATCAAGAGGGAAAGAAAAGAGGTAAAGAAAGGAAGGGAATTGCACAGATTTTATTTGGGAAATGGCAGTAGTGGCTTTCAAACCACGAGCTGCCAGATGACCCAAAGGGGTTCCTCTAATGGCAGTAGGAGAGGTAATTAACACTGCCAGGCTGTGTCCAGGGGGCTGAAGAAGAGTCATAGATCTCCTTGCTCTTGGTGCAGTAGGAAAACATTTGTGACCCCCTGAAGCTATGTATTCCTCTGCTAGATATTATGGGACAGGTTTTCAAGCAAGCTCCACATCTTGGATGCTGACCTCCTTAGAAAATCTGGCCCTGCCGATTGCTGCCAAGTTCCTGAAACACTGGCCCTGGGCAATTTTGAAAACATGGCCACACCTGTCCTAGTTTCTCATTGCTATCAACTTCAGAAAATCTTTAGATTGGCACGATTTCAGCATTGTTTTTTAATTCATTCTGCCAGGTGTTGTTTGTGGAAACATGCTGTCCTCACCGCGGCGCATTATGTCTCAGAACAACTTAATCTCATGTTTTGGACCCAAACCAATGTGCTATTCCTACAGGCTAATGAAAATGCTTATTTTCTTTTCTTGGTGTGAATATGCTGGGGTGGTTTGAAAGGGATTCCAGGGTCTGATGAAAGCAGGCTACCTGTCTTGCTCCTTGTTGAGACTGGTCAGGGCAGACTGCCAGCAACAGCTGTTTCTTAATTGCAGAGACACTTGTTCTGACACCACATGCAATCATTAATGTTTTTCTGCAAATTATAAATTTGGAGATTGACTCTATGGGCTTTCAAAAAACCATAGGTATTTTTTGAATGCATCAGAAGAGGCAGATGGAAGGGCAAAGTCTTGGGCACTCAACAGAGAGATAACACCAGCTGCTGGTGTATCTATTAAGCAGGTGACACAAAATGGTCTTGTAGCACCAGATAATTTCAGGCATAGGTGACAAAGAAGCCAAAGCCAACACAATATGTATCAATATCAATAATGTGGGGACTATCTTTGAATCACAGAATCACAGAATCCTAGGGGTTGGAAGGGACCTCAAAAGCTCACCCAGTCCAACCCCCCTGCCAGAGCAGGGTCACCTAGAGTCCATCACACAGGAACGCATCCAGGCGGGGTTTGAATGTCTCCAGCCAAGGAGACTCCACAGCCTCTCTGGGCAGCCTGGTCCAGTGCTCTGGCACTCTCACAGTGAAAAAGTTTCTCCTGATATTCACATGGAACCTCCTGTGCTCCAGTTTGCAACCATTTCTCCTTGTCCTATCATTGGTCATTTGAAGAAAAGAGGTTAGCTCTAGTTGGGTTCCACACTGCACGTGCCTACCTGAGGCTATGGGAGATGTTCAGCCCAGCAGGCGGAACAGAGCTTTGCAGTTGCCAGAAGATTGTCTCTAGGAAAGACCTCAAAATACAGAGTGTTTCAAAAAGATGGATCCATTTGAAATGGACCTTCAATTGAAATTAGGTCCATCTTTTTGAAACACCCTGTATTAAAAAGCAGATCAGCCAACACAGTGGTCGCAGCCCTGGGGTTAATACCTGCTTAGAGACACAGTAGTTGCCCAGCACATAAGAACATCCATCCTTGCTGCAGGTTTGTAACAGAATCACAGGTAGAAAAACGACCTCCTGACTGGGCTGGAGCTGACCTGACCATGGGAATGGCCATGCTGCTTATGCACGGTGGATGTAATTCACTGATCTGAAAGCAGTTTTGCAAGATCAGAAGGTCTGTGGGGCTTAGAGTTTCTGGCAAAAGGATTCCAGCACCAGCAGATGCCTGCTGGTCCTAGGTGAGAAGCCTTTCTTCCATGGTTCCATTCTTAATTTATACAAACACACCTTTAGTTTACTCCTTGATCTCCCACTAAAGCTCCAGCTGCATTTTGTGTGGCAACAGGACAATGAACTAGCATTAATAATAAATGCTAAAGGATTAATTTGATGTCTTCAGCGGGATGGAATGAGTTTGGATTAATTTTATGCAAAAACATCCAGACAAGATGTTTTAAGTCATGCTACGAGAGGGAATAAATAGATAACTTCCCAGAAGTGATTCCTTTCTTGCTTTTACCAAACCCCAGCCACTGTCTGCTGAACCTCCTCGGTCTTAAACCAGCCCTGTTGGACACATGTTCTCTGGGCGGTGAAAAGTGGCACTGCTGGAGGACTCTTGTGTCACATACTCTGTGGTGATGGTGCCAGGATGAAGTTGTGACTAACTGACCTGATCAGGGACATCTGTGCTAGGCAGCCAGCTGCCATCTCAAGCCTTTTCACACAATTGGCCCTTTGCAGAGGTGGGGCCGCGGCTTGGGGCTTATCTTGGAAACAGTGAGTGCACCAAGAAGGAACACCAAGGAGGCACGATCTGCACCACCTAATCATCAGCTTCAGGGGACTTGTTCTTTTCTTAGACCAATTCAAGAAAGAGCAGAATCAAACCTTTAGCTCTGGAGACATCTGAGATAACTTAGTTTGAAAATCAAAGGCTGGTGTCAATCAAACTGGTACAGTTTCCTCACCCCATGGTTATCCCTGGTGGCTCCAGGGCTTCCACCTGAACTAACTAGGCTTGGACAGCCCATCAAAACCTGCTCTTGCTGGTGTAAGTCACTGGTTATTTGAGCCCTGAAGATGTCTATGTCAGGGGAGCATCTGTTTCTGCAAATTCCATGTAAGCGACCTGCCGCCCACGCTGCTCCAATACCCATCTCTAATTTTCCACCCAAGGAAGCCTGTCTGTCTGTCTGTCTGGGCGGGAGCGTTTCTCAAGATTCCCAGAGCTGCGTGGCTTTCAGCAGAGGATTTTATTTTTGGTCCCAATCCCTAAAGCCAAAACCCTGCGCTCCTCCCTTTGCTCCGACCGCCGGTGCTGGGAGGCTGCTGTAAACACTAAGGAGGAGGGAGCAGATAGGGAGGACGAGCTGGGAGCAGAGCTCCTGCTGCAGGGAGGGGGATGATACATCCCCGTTGGTGTTACTATGATTTATAATTAAGGTTTCCCTGGTGAAAATGTGAGATCACCAGGAAAGGGGACCTGGAAATATCTCTGTTTCTCGTTCGAGTCGTGACATTTAGGATGGCCCCACTAAAGAGAGTCCTTGAGCTGAAATAAGCAGCTGGAATAGTCACTGTTGGTCACCAGCTGTCTGCCCACCTCTCGCTCATCCTCAATCCCATGAGAAATCCTATGGAATTTAACAGGCTTAAACAAACAGCTTCCAGAAAGATTCAATTGAGTCATTGCTCTAAAACACCCCCCGCAACGTATGAGAGTGATCTTTCTAAAGCTTCCTTTCAAAAATCTGCAGTGGGTTAATCCTTCTGCATTTCATTAAACGGATGATTCAAATGATTCATAAACAAAGGCCAGGTCTGCTCTGGAAACTTTCCCTTGCACAGCTTCTCTGCTTAGTCCTGTGGGTTTTCACCACGTTTCTGGGCCAGCCAAAGCCCCACACGTCCTCTTGCTACCAGACCAAGAAGGACTTTTGCTGCCCTACCTTATGCTCTACTTGTAGAAGGAAACATTTCTTTCACCAGTATAAAATCTTTCCACCACGGGGCAGCTTGTTGGTGCTACACACTGGAGGTCACTGCTAAGCAGGACAAGACCTCAGCGAGTTAGAAGCTTCATCTGAGACCAGAAGTGTAATGCCAGGAGTGGGAGAAGGTGCTACGCACACCACTGCCATGCAGGGAGATAAAAGACAGACCAAGGAGCTGATAAACCCATTCCCCTTCCAGTGGGATGGTATGATAAACCCATTCCCCTGACACCATGTGCAACACTGGTGGGCCTGAAATGCATCTTCACTCATTTCTCCCTTCTGTTTTCTGAGTTGCCCTGGGCTATTTTGCTTTTTCTTCCTTTCTTTTAAATGAACAAACCTCACCCCCACACACACCCCCCCTATTTACAGAATTTACAACTTCCTATTTTTTTTTCCCTAAAAGCAAGAGTGAAACTTTGCAGTTGGAGCAGAATGGGGATGAGCAAGCACTGATACAGAAAAGAAAGCAGTCAGGAAAGAGAATAAGCACATAGAGCAAATGTATCTGCTATCTGAGCCACATCTAGGCATTAAAATCAGTGAATGTGCTTACCTGAATCTTGAATGGGCTTGACATTAAGCATAGGCTGAAGGACTGTGCTGAGTCAGTGCCCTGGATGACACAGAGAAGCAGCAATTGGCCTTATTCTGACCCAAAATGGCATTTGCTGGGTGCCTGGGAGCTCACTGCCCCACTGGTGGTGCTGCTGTCCATGCACAGAGGGTGACCTTGCCAACGCCTTCTTCCATCCAACCAGGACCATGAGCCTGGAGCAGAGGAGCATTAGGGACCCCTCTCTCCCAAGGGATGGGGATGTCCAGGGGGTGTTTCTCAGCTGCTCCATTGCCTGGCTGCAGGGAGCATTGGTTTTCTTTCCTAGACCCAAATTTCCAGCATGGGTAAAAGCTGGGATGTAAATAAAGTTCAGGTGGTTTTAACCCTGGAAAAATACCTGGGCACTGGCTGCAGCACAGCTTCAGTGAGGCTCTGTTGTCCTGCTCACTCCTTCCAGTCTGGGCAAGGTGTAAATATTTAACAACCCTGCTTGCTAAGGGCTCATGTTGGAAAGCATCGTGCTGTGCTTCGAAGCCTTTAGTCAGGGCCAGGAGTCGGCATCAGTGCATCCCTGGCCATGCCAGCAAAACCTCTGTTTACCTGGCTGCCTGGGAATATTATTGTCCTGTCAGTCAAATACTGGGGCTCCACTGAGGAATATTTTCCGTCTGCAAGGGAAAAAAGTCTCTGTGAGTTCCAGCCAGCCTGCTCAGACAAGGGGAGTGATCCAAGGTGCTGGGTTTCCACAGGCACAGACTTCCCTCCACAATTCCCTGGAAGCAACGTTAATTATCCCAAGTGGTGGAGCTGCCCTTGGCCACGTGTGTGCTGGGAGAGTGAGGATAGAAGAGGCAGGATATGGAGGGGATGCAAAACCATTTTTCTGCTGCATTCACCCCTTCCTATACAACACACTTATTTTTTTATTTTATTTATTTTAACACTGATGGAACCATAAATCTGCCCCTCTTGTCACCCCTTCCCAGCACTGCACAGACACAGGCTACAGGGTTTACTGGAATTGTATTGCTCAAAAGTTTTTCATTAACATTTTACAGTGAAAAAAAACCAAAATCCACACCAGCCACACAAGCATGTGGTTCCAATCCATTAGAACACTGATTCATAACGTGTTTAGCAAACATTTTCTCCTGCATCTGCAAACAATAGCTACTTCCAGACTTTCACTGGCCCGTGACCACCGCTGCTAAACGTGGTCACCAAAAAGGTGATGTTTCTTTTCGAGTGGCAGCCACCTCTCTGAAGGGCTCTGCCTTTCTCCTGTTGCCTGTGTGGGAGTGTGGCCACCCCCACCAGCTTGGAGGGGCTAAGATTTAACCCTCTGCCCCAATGCCCTCAGAAAATGGGGAAGCCACAGCCGTCTTTGGGATGTCCATTGGCAGCACATCCCAGGATTGCAGTGGGTGAGATGCTCTGAAATGGCCTCGATCCACCCGAGATCATTTAAAAATGAAGTAGAGGAAAATAAAAGGGAGTTTATGTCCCAGGTCAGGCACAAACCTCTGGTTGAGATGACTGAGCACCACCAGCACCCCCAGGCAGATCAGCCTTTCATCCTTGGCATTCCCAGGCAGGTCTGTGTTGTGTCCTTGGCAGCGCAGTGACTCACTGCCAGTGCCTCCCAGAGCAATACCAGCTCCTCACTGAACCTCTTGCCACAGCTGGCAAAATAATCTGAGATGGATGGATCCATCAACTGCCTGAAAAACCACCACAGCCTCTTCTTTGGGGCTGGATTCCTGCAGAGGGGAGGTGGCACAGGAACCGGGGTAACCCCTGAGGACCCAAAACCAGTGACATTCCTACAAATCCCATAAAAGCCTGAAGCCCCCCCATTCCCCACACGGCACATGCACACTGCAGCAGGCTTTACTCACTACTCTGAGGAGGCAGAATTACTCCCAGGTGGTTCTTTTCAAAAATACATATGTGCTGAGGCTGGGAACATATGGTCCCATGGCACATTAATAACAGAGAGCCGAGGTTCCCTGTTACTCACACAGCAACAAAGCAGCTTGAGGGGAAGACACCTTGAAGAAGGAATGCTGACTGCCCCGGCGTGCATGAATCACCCCTAACCAGGTCACCCTGTTCCCACAGCCCTGCCTGACAAAATCAGCCATTTATGGGTATGCAGAGATAAGGGGGATTGTTTTTTATCCCTTACTTAGATGCTAGGGATGAAACCACAGCCTTTCTCCCCCACTACTCCAGGATTAAAGCACTTTTTTGGGGATTACATATAACAAAGCTCATGCCGTGTCTGGAGAAGGAGTTTTGGTCACTCTTATAGCTGTCCCCAACACTCATGTGTGTGCGTGAGGAGGATGCTTCACCACACCCCCTGCAGGGCTCACAGCAGTGCCAACCTGGTCATTCCTTACTCCAGATAAACCAACCTCCTTCCTCCCCCTTACTCATCTCTTCCTTCTCCCTTTCTATCCAGCTGTGTATCTTCTGGATGAAGGCACGATGACTTTGTAGGCACTTTTCCTTGACCTTCTCTGTTCTTCATTGCCAATTATATATTTGGCAAATGTAACTTCAGGTCACTTCTAACCTCAAGAGGGTCTTACTGGCACCAGTGTGATCCTGGGCAGAGCAGCTCAGCTCCTACACTGGCACATACTGCCCCAGACCTGGCCAGAGCTCTGCCTCTCCAGAGCACACTCATGGCTCTTGGAGGAGGTCCAGGATTAAAACCTGCTCCACTGACCCTCCCCTGCTTTGCACTGGTGAGAGAGCAGCCTCTTCTCCTGATTTATGGGACTGTGAGAAAACCAACTCACCCTTCACAGGGGACACAGCCCAGCACCCCCAGCTCTGGTGAGCGGGGAGAATTTCCTAACTCCATGATGATCTTGCTCTTATCTCCTTGAGGTCCTGGGAAAAGATCAAACACACTGCAGCTGGGACCAGAGCTGCTCAATCCAAACAAAGCAATGCTGGATGGAGATGCCTCAGCCAGCTCAAGCTTCATGACTTGCAAGCTGGAGCTGCACTCATTCAGTGGGATGAACACTCAGCAAACCCAAGGGTGGCCCAGAGCTCTCCTGCAAAAGGAACAGGTCCCTCTGCAAGGACAGGTAAGGCTTTTACCCAAGGATAGGACCCAGCTCACACCAGCAGCACCCATCTTTGGACCCTCAGCTTTCAGTGCTAGAGATGCTTCTTGTGAAACATGCCCAGGATCACACTGGTGCCAGTAAAACCTACTCCTTTTTGAGGTTAGAAGTGCCCTGAAGTTATAATGATTCTATGATTGTATAATGACTTCTAAAGGACAGCCCTATTTATTAATTCTTATTAATTAAAGTATTTCACTTTTATAAGTGGCCGAGGTTTAGGTAACTCGTTACATTGCAAGGAACCACGAGCAGGAAGATGATGATTAAAGGGGAGCCAACAAAACAGGACAACTTCTGCTCTAAACCCAGCCCTGGCACAGAGCAGAGAACAGAAACTCTGTGAACTTCATGAAACGACAGCACAAACCCGCACCCACACGCTGCCCATCACCGCACGGCTCCGTATCCCCGCACCGCCCTTGGAACAGCCCAAAAACCATCCCTGCACCCCAAAACCACGGCGAACCCAGGGAAGCGCCGGCAGCCGCCGGGCCGGTGCTGGCCGTGCCCGTCCCGGTGCGGTCCCGGTGCGGTTCCCGGTGCTCGGGCTCTCTCTGGTGGCTGCGTGCGGGCAGCGCACGGGGCTCGGGTACATCCCGCACCCCACCAACACGATGGGGGGGTCTCTGGCAGGTCCGTGCGTGCCCCAGCATTCCCTGTTTGCCTGTTTCCCCACGCAACTCACCCTCCCGGTAAGCGGAGCGGCAGCCGGTCCCGCTCCCGCTGGGGCTCCCGTCCCTCCCGGCTCTGGGACAACTTGGGGGCTTCTCCAGCCCCCACAGCTGATGCCGCTCATGGTCCTGTGGGGCAGCACCATCAGGAGCATCACCTGGTGTCCTGGGGAGGGGTGAGCCCTGCGTCCGGGTGTCTCGGGCTGCTGGGGCACCCGCAGCCCCACCTGAAGGCAGAGGGGCTGGTGCAGCCCTGGGGCAGGGCAGAGGTGTGGGGTTTATGGCCCCAGTGAGGATGAACCCTTGCTTCCAGCACTCCCCGGCGTTTCTTCCCGGATTAACCCTTCCAGGCAGCCCTTCCAGCACATGATGCTGTGCAGTATTGTGCTGCAGCTGCCCTCACTGCTACTCAATGTCTTTGGGTGACTTTGCCTTCTGCTGTGCACCAAGCCTGACCACAGGCAGGAGATGATGGTGTTGGAAAGACTTTGGAGCACACAGCCCCCCCAAAGACAGCACCACCCCACTGCCTCCTGGCACCAGGACCCCAGGAAAGGACCCCCTCTAATTAGCAAACAGCCCCAGCATCTCCAGGTATCTGTGTCACCAGGTATCTGTGTCAATCTCAGCTTCTCACAACCCAGCAAATAGAAGAGGCTCAGTAACACAGTGTGGGTGGCTGGTGGGTACAGTCACCTACTGCTGCTGTTACCATTTTGCAGGCAAAGCTCTGGAAAACCACACAGAGCAACTCAGCCTCCCCCACCTGCAGCTTCCAAGGCTACCAGACACTGGTTAGTCCATACTTGTGGCTGGGTCACTCCTGGGGACATCACCCTGTGCCAGCCAGCAGCAAGCAGCACCCCAGAGCTCTCTGACCCTTCTGGAGTTTGGGGCCAGGCTGGTTACAGAGCCAAGCTGTGGCTGTGACCCAGAGAGGGGCTCATGGCTGTGCCCTGCAGGTGCTCAGACAGCACAGTCATAGTCCTGAGTGCCACTGCTCGCAGGAACTGATACACCAAGCCAGTAGATATGTTTAGACACTGGAAGGTGTCCATCTGCTCTGGTGGTTGCATCACTCTCCCTCATTGCACCACATATGCTGTGCTTTTTGCACCTAATAGGTTTCTAAATTGGCCCTTTCTATCTGAGCAGTTGCCTTAAGTGTTTCCATATCACATCTTTTATGACTAATAAGGCTTCTACTTACTTAACCTGCGCTGCAATCAGCATGGGACACGTTTTCATACCAGAATTGGCCATGTCCTCTCAGTCCTCCTCCTCCTTGATGCTCTAAGGTGATGGTGCTGCTGTGCCATGCCATGGGGTTTGGGCACGTGGGAGCTGCTCCATCCTGGGGAAGAGGCATCCAGTGGTGTGTCCCTGGGGCCCTCTCTGTAGCACACTCAAGGCTCTTTCAAACATCCCCTGTTAAGAAGAAGTGCAGAGGTGTGTCTTTGCCTTTCAAGACAAGACCAGAGGCAAAAGCAAGGAGTCTAGCTGCTCTTTTTGTCACTCTACAGACCTATAAACATGTCCCCATTAGAGAGGACAACCCAGAGAGACCCCTCTTAGGGAGGCTTAGTGCACCAAGCCAAGGGGATGAAAGAGGCTGTTGNTTTCCATATCACATCTTTTATGACTAATAAGGCTTCTACTTACTTAACCTGCGCTGCAATCAGCATGGGACACGTTTTCATACCAGAATTGGCCATGTCCTCTCAGTCCTCCTCCTCCTTGATGCTCCAAGGTGGTGGTGCTGTGCCATGCCATGGGGTTTGGGCATGTGGGAGCTGCTCCATCCTGGGGAAGAGGCGTCCAGTGGTGTGTCCCTGGGGCCCTCTCTGTAGCACACTCAAGGCTCTTTCAAACATCCCCTGTTAAGAAGAAGTGCAGAGGTGTGTCTTTGCCTTTCAAGACAAGACCAGAGGCAAAAGCAAGGAGTCTAGCTGCTCTTTTTGTCACTCTACAGACCTATAAACATGTCCCCATTAGAGAGGACAACCCAGAGAGACCCCTCTTAGGGAGGCTTAGTGCACCAAGCCAAGGGGATGAAAGAGGCTGTTGAGAAATGAATAGCAACAAACCAGCAATGACAGCACCTTTCAGGGCTGGGACCTGCTGACCTTTGAGCTGCAGGCTGGAGCTGAGCTAATTAAATAGAAAATAAACAGTCCTGAAGTGCCACTTGCCCGGTCGGGCCGGCTGTCCTTGTGGGGAATGGCCCACACCACCTCACGTGCTGAAAAATGGGTCAGAGAGCAGCAGATGTGGGGTTGGTGCTCATGCTGTGCACTGCTGGGCGAGGTTGGGGTGAGGGGGGGGTCAGTCTCTTCTGCTGTGCCCATAGGGCAAGGACAAGAGGAAATGATCTTAAATTGCAGCAGGGGAGATTCAGGTGGGATATCAGGAAAAACTTCTTCCCTGTGAGGGTGATTGGGTGTTGGAATGGGTTGCCCAGGGAGGTGGTGGAGTCACCATCCCTGGAGGTGTTCAAGAGGTGCTAGATGTGAGGCACTGGGTGATGTGGGTGAGTGGTGATGAAGGTAGGGGTTGGGCTGGATGATCTTGAAGGGCTCTTCCAACCTCGATGATTCTATGATTCTTATACATAGAATTATAGAATCATTATGGTTGGAAGGGACCTCCAGGGTCATCAAGTCCAACCTTTATCCCATCATATTCCTAACCATCAGACCATCAGACCATGGCCTCAAGTGCCTCATCAACCCGTTTTTTGAACACCCCCAGGGACGGTGACTCCACCACCTCCCTGGGCAGCCCATTCCAGTGCCCAACCACCCTCTCAGTAAAGAACTTCTTCCTAATCTCCAACCTAAACTTCCCCTGATGGAACTTGAGGCCATTTCCTCTTGTCTTGTCATCAGCAATTTGGGAGAAGAGACCAACACCAGCCTCACCACAACCTCCCTTTAGGTAGTTGTAGAGGGCAATAAGGTCTCCTCTCAGTCTTCTCCAGGCTCAATAACCCCAGTTCCCTCAGCCGGTCTCCATAAGGCTTCTTGCAGTTCCTTGAAATAAATTGCATTTTAGGGATAATTTCTGAAAGATCTACCCTTGGTATGAATGGAGGGAAGCTTTTAGCACCCAGAAGCCCCTGGAGAACCCACCCCCCTCCCCCTGCTGCATGACTCCAGCAGGGACCCCACGACCATCGCATCGGGAAGAGCCTGGCTTCCACCCCTGGGAATTTTGAAGATCAGGGCAGGTGAACACAGAGTTCAGACAGAGCTGAGTCCTGAGAGGAGGAGGTGGCAGGTGACAGGGCAAGATCCTCCTGTGTCTGCACCCATTCCTTGGGTGTGTGGTGCTGCCCAGAAAGGGTTTTGCAGGTGCCCGGGTACCTCGGGCTTTTCCTCTGCCTTGGAGCCAAAGAAAGGAAAGGAAAGGAAATTCCTTGGTAACAGCTGTGTTTCCTTAACAAACAAATGTTCCTTTAAAACATCCAGGATGAGGAGTTAACAGTAATGAAGTAACATCTGCCCAATCAGTGCACTTTTTGGCAGCTCCTGAGCCTCCGAGTGAACGTTCCCTCATGTTCACCAGACTCTGGCAGCACCTGCTCTTCACCCCCAGCCTCGAACACGGAACAGATGTGAGATAAAAACCTTCCCCAAACCATCTCTCAGCTTCATAGCATCGATCAAATGAAACAATGTGGGAACATCTCTTGTTCTGCTCCTGGCATCTTCCACCTTGCTGGGGCACGGACCTGGCCGCTAACTCTTGCAGGGATGCTGGGAAGGAGCACTGGGGCTCTCGGGACCTGGCATGGCATTTGAGTGGTGCCTATTATGGGCTGTTGCTGGTGCTGGGACCACAGCCTTAGGAGGACTGCAACCTAAAAGGAGGTTGTAGTGGAGCAGGCTGTGTGGTGCCAGCCTCTGAAGCCACACTGCAAGATGGAGCAGGCAATGAGTATCTTCCGAAGTAGTGAGAGCGTTTATTAGCAAAGCCTGGCTTTATTAGGTGTTTAATCCAGAGCAAGTCTCATTTTGCTTTTCCTCCATGCTATAAATACACCTGCAGCTAAGTGGGTTGGGAACTGTGCAGCTAATCCAATCATCCCTTGGCGAGATCCTCCAGACCAGGACTTGTGGAGCTGCTGAATCACATCAGCTTGGGCAGTGTGTGGTCAATTCTGAATTACCATCTTCCCATCTATTAACACACTAAATGATCACCCTGCACCTTCACATCTGTCCCTATAAGTCTTCCTGTGGCTTGCTCAGGTTCGTTTTCTCGCATCGATTTTTATCCTCCAGCTTTTCCTCTTTGATTGATTCCAATGTGCAAATGAGGAGTCCAACATCTTTATGACTTGAGAAGTTACTGGAAGAATTCACTGCTCTTCATAACCTCCCTCCCACCATCAGGCTGGCATTTAAGAGCTGGTACGTTGTGTCAGTAGGAGCAGGATGGTCATCTAGGAGGATGAAATCCTTTCTCCGTTCCTTTCATCCCACTGGCTGCAGGCAGTGAAAGAAGGTAGCTCGGTTTGATGCCTCTTTGGAACCTGTTTCTTGTTGTTTCCCCCATGGTTCCTAGCTCAGGTGCTGCTCTAGGGGGGTTACATGGTGGTAGGTCCAAAAGAACAAGCTCGTTTCACTGGGGGATCCTGCAAAGCTGCTGGGAACAGGCAGACTCCTGCTGCTGCCTACAAACAGCTCTCTGATATTGTATGGGGTTGGAAGAGTCACCATGCCTGGAGGTATCTAAAAGCCATGTAGATGTGGTGTTGAGGCCATGGTTTAGTGGTGGACTTGGCAGTGCTGGGTTAATGGTTGGACTCGATGATCTTGAAGGGCTTTTCCAACCACAACAATCTGACGATTCTCTGATTCTGAGGTGATCCAGCACATCAGCACCAGTGCTTCCAGCACGGCAGAAATCAGGCTCTGGAATAAGATGCTGAAAGAAAAAACCATCTACACAAGCATCATGCAGTGTGTGCTAATCCTGGAGCATCTGCACAGAGAGTGATTCCCGAGGTGGGTTTCCAGCCATGCAAAACTTCCCCTTGTCACCAAAATCATGGTTTTAAACACTATTGAAACCAACTTTGCTAAAAATACACATTTAACTAGGGGTGGGGAATAAAAATACCAGAATTTTGACGGAGGTAGAAATGTGTTGATTAAATCCTTTTGTTAAATCTCATCAAAACCAAGGCACAACCAACCAAACCACCTCCTGTCTCTACATTGAGCCAAGCCACCTTCCAAACATGGACCTCACCCAGTTTATGGCATGGGAAATCAGCCTCCTGCAGCACAGGCTCCCTTCTCCTACCAACCAACCTTACAACAACAACAACCCAAGGTAACCAGAGAGTTCATGAACCCCCTCAAACTGCTCCAGATGTACCCAGCTTTAATTGGCATTAGGGTTTGTAAAACCATGCTGGTATTAGGCCATTGGGAACTGTTGGTTTTTAAGAAGGAGTCCCAGTGGTTTTCTATTTAAAATAAATGGGACATGATCCATAGTTCCCCCTCAGTCCTAAAAACTGGTATCTACCAGCCTGGTGTCCCCTCCTACCCACATCCCTATCTGCTGGAATTGCAGACAAGGTGCTGGTGGTACCTTAACCACCAGCTTTTCCTTGGCTTATTAATGTTAAATAAAATTGAATGTTCTTTGCCGTTACAGCTGGAGCCAGAGACTTTCAAGAACGAATCTGCTGAAAATGAGTTTTATATACTGACTGCTTGAATGGATAATTAAACAAATAACAAAAGTGAAATGCAATTTTCTTTTACCTCCTGGGAACAGTATTGTTCGTTTATTCCTTTTATCAAAAGACTTAAGGAAAAAAACCAAACAAACAACGATGCATTTTAACAATATTGCTTTTGTAAACAATTTGAAAATCCAATAACTGTAAAACTTATGACATGTTATTAAAATGTCTTTTTTTTTTTTTCCCTACTAGTGAAAAAGCAATTCCAATCTCAGATGCTATAATTTAATTATACACTTTAGGTTCTAAAGATACCATAATTCTTAGCACTGAATACATTCAATTTAATGTCCTTCTGACATGTTTAGAAAGCTCAGCCATCACTCAGCACATTGGTCACAAAAACTTTGCTTGCTGGGTGCCCTGCTGTGGGATGTTCAGAGTGAGCAGGAGGCCACCACATGTCCCCAGTGTCCCCTTACCCAGCTAGGGTGACACACAGCCCTGGCTGGCCGTGGGAGGAAGTTTCTCCTTTTCTTTCTAACAGCAAAACAAATTCAGTGTTTATTTGGTAAAGGGGAGTGCAGGTAGTGATGAGCCCTGGTCCGCATCATGGGGGCTGTGGTGGGGATGTGGTGGCATAGGGAGACAGGACACTTGCTCTCCTTCTTCCATCCCTAAGCAGCCATAAGAAATGTTACCCAGACACCAGGATCACCAGGACACTACAGATGCTGAATCATCTAGACTGCAAGGGGCCACCACACTCCAAAGCAGGGACATGCTCACCCATGCCCACCCAAATGCCTTGACAATGGGTGCTGTCACCATCCCTGACCCACCCGTGCCCAGGGTCTGCCACCACTCTCCCTTTCCAACCCCTGACTTGAGCAAATACAGGCTCAAGGGTCTTCAGCCATGGCTTTCAGCAGCACAAGAGCAGGACCTACCCTGGCAGCAAGAGAGCTTCCAACACAAGAACTAATTTGAAGAAAATTTAAATGCTAACAAATAACTAAAGGCAAGCTACAGTGAACGAATAATCAGATACCTTTGGATGTTCATTACGCTGGATTTCCAGGCAGTTAAATAGTTTAATGCATTTCCCTTTGGCTTGCATATCAATCTCTCAGCCTGTCTGAAAATAGCATCTCATGCCCTCCCCCATTCTACATTACTGGGGAAATGCCTCAGTGGCACCAGCAGTGCCTCTCCCACCAGGTAGGGGCTGTGATTCATTGACAGCAGCGGCGTGTGGATAATGGATGGCAAGTGATTGTCAGCATGGGATGATTATCTCTTCAGGCTGTCTGCAAAACAATTAATGGCAATGAAAAGAATGTATTTAATTAATCATTTCCTGTAAATAAATGCATCAGAATGAAATAAATCACTGCGTCGTTTCTAAAAATGGTTTGCTGTAAAAAGGCTGCCACATGTCAGCGTGGTGGAGCTGATGGTGTGGAAGAGGCACCAGAGAGGCTGAAATATTAAGAGGATGCCAGTTGTCCTTCCTCCAATCTTTGGAAATGTGGGAGGTTCCTTAGGGAATGGGCTCGCTGTAGCTACCGAGCAGCTCTAAAGTGAGCGGGGTGCTGGGGACTGGGTGGCTGAGCCACGCAGCAAGAGCTCCTCTCCTGGGTATGAGCTGTCCCTACCTCTCTCCTGGCGAAGAGGGTTTAATCCAGAACCTGTGCCATGCTCCTCACTGTCTCGTCTCCACCACAGCAGAGCCCCATGGGGATGGGAGCACAGGCTGGTGCTCAGCTGCTGAAGCCACTGGGTTGCCTCTGCTCTGCCCCACCTCAGCACAAACTCTCTTTAGTTCCCATTCAAGCTCTGGGTTGCTCCGAGGACTCAAATATGCACCATACAGCAGATCTTAGTCCAGACCCAACCGCAGCAGAGCCCCAGGAGATCCTCTCAGCGTTACTGATGCTCATGCAATGCTACCACAGCATCACCTAACTCAAGAAGCATAAACACTGCTGCACACAGATGTTGCTCCCTTCAAACACTCTCCATGCTGGAAAGCTGCTGCTGCTGCCTGGGATGAGCAACCATGAAGCCCCATCCAGCAGGGATGGCACGATCCTGCATCCTGGCACATTTGGGTGTTTAGGATATTTGAAGGGCTCCTGCCTCCCAAAAAAGCTTGGGATAAAGCATCTCATAGGGACAAGCCTGCCTGGCAGACACTGGGGTGTAAATCAGGGCAGAATTTGGCCTTCAGAGAAAACAATGGGCAATGGAAAGAGAAAACAGGTAGGTGTTAAAAATAATAATAAGGATAGATTTCCACATCATCCATAAATAATCCCAACCAGAAAAAAACCCACGTGTCATAAACCGATAGCATTTTAAGAATGCTGAAAGTTCCTAGAATTAATTTTCTTCATTTTACTTTATTAAAATTGCTTTCATTTATCTCCTGTGTTAAATATTTTATTTTTCCATATTAATGGCTGCAATTTCTACTGCAGCTTGTTTCTGTCATTAACACTGTACAAACTTAATATCATTAGTAGTTTTTTCCCTTAATTATGTGAGTGGAGAAGAAAAACATCAAAGTTTCCGTGAAATTGGAATAGTATATCTAAATTGCCTCATGTTTATTTTAACATTAACAGTAAATGAAGCTAATGGGCTTTTATATTATTAAAAGCAGCCATTTGTGTCCTGCCTGCTGTAATATATAGCAAAGCTTTAAAAGATGTTAAATAATTAGTTATTTAATAGGGATGTGCAAAATAGATCAAACAAAAGGCAAACTTCACGGTAGCTGAAGCTTCAGTTCAACCTGGGGCCCCTTTGTGATGCCTTAAAACTGGGTTTTTCCTCCACACAACTCATGTCCCACTGTTAAGCTGATTGCTTTAATTTACAGCAGGCCCAGAGGGTCCCTGGCTTGGGGGCCAGCAAAGTCGCGTGCCCAGGAGCGATGGTGGTGATGGCACCTGGAGGACCCACAGCTGCAGCTCCACCTCACCCAGGGGGGCTTGGAAACAGCTCCTGTCCCACACAAGGTCATTCAGTGACCTTCCCTCATCCCCAGCCACAGGCTCCTGCACTCCAGGAGATGAAAGGGGTGATGCCAAGGGAAAAAATCCCACTGGTCTTCACTGCCATGGCATAAGGGCAGGAGCCCCAAGGGCATCCTGGTGCTTCGTGGGCACACGTTGTCTCTACTCAAGCCAACATTTGCCAAGCATAAATAACTTCAGGAGTTATTTTCTCCAAAATTCACACCACTAAATGCCTTCTCCCTTCCCAGGAAAATCCTCTGCATCATAGCAGCAGCAAAACCTCAGTGGTGAGACAACAGATGTAAAGATGAGGAATGGTAACGCTCTCCTCCATCGCTTCACCACCAGATGAAGCCTTATGGAGCACAAGGGCAGATTCAAGAGCAAGTTGCTACCTCATTGCCAAATTACACCACTTTAGGGCAATATCTGGCAATTAGGGCAATTTTTAGGGCAACATTGTAAATGCCTGCCCATCTGACAGGGAAGAGTGGCAGGATCAGGATGTTTTCCTCCATCCCCATAAGGCAGCAGAAGCTCAGTTCTCTTTAACACGCCGTGCTCGTACAGGATGACAGTTCAACACCTCAGGGATTGCCTCTCACTCCCTGACACCCACACTGCAGCACTTTAAAGACACTGTTAACAGCCTGTATCTTCCCTTCCCATTTGTTTCCATGCTGGGAAGATGCACAGGCTCAAATGAGCCTCAGCCTGAAGAAAGGGTGTGCAAATGAGAGCATTCCTCTCCTCCAACCTATTAGTGCTATTAAAAATGGGCCTGGAATTAATAATCATTACAAACTGCTGCAGCTTAAATAAGATCAATAACAAATGGCAGATTTGCAGAAGGCCTGGGGAAAAGCTGGAAGAGGGGAGGGAGGGCGTGGAGAGGGATGCACTGGGAAGAACACCTGGGAATGACAGAAAGCGCTGGAGCTTCCTGGCTTAACTCAAGCAAGCAGGGCTTAAGTGGAGAGGGAAGAAATCATCACGTGGTGGTCACTCCCGTCTTGGAAAACCAGTTCACACCAGCAGACTGTGACTTTTCACCAGGCTGTAACATCCCAGTTGTTCTTTCATCACCCACGTGTGTATGGGTGGACTTTAAAAAATAGCCCCCCACCCCAAAGTCAACTGCAGCATGAACAAATGGGAATAGCAGAGGAATAGAATGGGAGTAACAGTGGAGGTAAGTGTGGATGAAGATGATGGATTATGTTGAGTATTTTTGCTTTAGCCTTCATCTAGGAGCTGGGGTGGGAGAAAAGAGGAATTGCTTAGGGAGATACTGGGCTTCTCCAAAACATCCATTGCGTTCCTGTGTGATGGACTCTAGGTGACCCTGCTCTGGCAGGGGGTTTGGACTGGATGAGCTTTAGAGGTCCCTTCCAACCCCTAGGATTCTGGGATTCTGTGATCCAGATCTTGGACCTTGGGATGACATTAGACTTGGAGCTTGCAAGCCAGAGAGTTGTTATCTGATTCAGAGCACCGGCTTTACACCCTGCTTGGTCTGCAGGTGCCAGAAATGTAATGGTCTCCCTTCGTGTAAGCCAAGGTCATGCTTGCTGAGGTTCCAACCACAACCCAATGGACATCCAGCAGTGAAGGAGACACCCAGGAGCAAAAGTGCATACCATCACTCATGGGCATGAAGCAATGCTGGGTGTCTGCTCCCATCCCTAGCTACAATTTCAGGGCTCCATCCTCTGGCTGCATCCATGCTCTTCCCCCTCCCTGATCCATGGTAGGTTCCACTGTTTCTTCATCCATGGTGGGTTCCACTGTTCCTTCATCTGAGGTGACAGCATCCAACGAGCCACCGTGGGAAGGCGGGTTTGTCCCTCCTCCATCCTGCACCTCCAGGCAGGAGGGACGAGAGGAACGTGCCCTGTTGGCCGAGGGAGAATAGTTACAGGGAAGTGGCAGCTTTCCTTCTGCTTAACTTGCTTTGGAAGGAACAGTTGGGGGTACTACAGAAACTAATGTAAGGTAATGTAATCATTTACAGAAGATTTGTGGTAAATGAATGTTTGGCCTCTGTCCAAGCGCGCAGCCAGGGCTCATTAGGCCCGAGGAGATGGCAGTGAAAGCTTTCCATGGCCACTGTTTCTCTTTCATTTCATCTCACGTCTGACCTGCCTGACCTCGGCGAGGACTTTGCTCCTCACTGGCCGGATTTCAGCAATCTCTAGACAACAATTCTGTGACCACGTGGTACGCTGGACCTTCCGTGCAGGAACGAGCCGTGGCTTTCTCAAACTTTAGTGAAGAACAGATTTTTTTATTATTATTATTATTTTTTTTCTCTCTTTCCACATGAAAACAGCAGCGCTGGGCCCCGGGATAGGGTAACTTAGCAACTCCACCGCAGGGATTAGGAAAATTGACTCCAGACCAAACTCAAACAGCAGAGTTTCCTGTTTTGAACCACTCTGTACTATATTAAAATTATTTATGAAAAGGATAAGGAGGAGGGGAGGGATGGGGAGTGGGGGCTGCTGCTGGGGGAAACGAGCCTGAAGGGGATTTTTTCACCCCCCAGCAGAGCAGGATGGTGTGGCAGGGACCAGGATCAGCAACAAGACCATGGGTCACCTGGGGTCGGGTGTCCCCAGTCAGATGGAGAGCAGCTCTGTCCCGGTTAGCAAGGCACTGGGGGGCATCCCAAAGCCTCCTGGCACTACTGTATGGGGTAGACTCACCATAATGGTGAAGGCAGGAGACTTAGATGGATCTGAGCTTCTGGGATGCAATGCATGAAGCCCACGAGCACGCGGTGGTCAATGGACAAACGTTGTCACTTTGACGTGTTTCCTGATGTCTCCACTCCAGGCAAAGTTTGCAGGACCTGCATTTAATAGATCCTTATTTTTTCTTTCCTATTTAAAGGAGGCATGGAGATTTCGCTTTACTTCTTTTGGCTGTTTCCATTCTGCAGCTCCAGAGATGTGCAGGACAAAGCTGTAGATAGAGCTCCCCCAGTTGTGGTTGTGCCTGGGGGCCACCAGCCACAGGGATGCCCTGGCCCCCACCGGAGCCCCCTGTGCCCTCGTGTTTCCCAGTTGTGATCTGTTCCCTGCTCCTTGCGTGGTGCCTCTGCGGTTGGGATGAGGCAGCTCCATTTTTTTGGCACTTGATCTTTTTTATTGTTACAGATCTCAAAGAGCTGCTTTTGTTTAAGAATTTTTAGCAAATGGAATTAAGCGAAAAATAATGGCCAGTAGCAAACTTCCCAAGTCTGCACAAGGGGGAAAAAAAAACCCTGGAGACCCACAGGCAGCAAAAATCTTGCTTAAAATCATCAGCAGGTTTAAAATGGTCTGATGGTCATGAATATGATGGGATAAAGGTTGGACTAGATGACCCTGGAGGACCCTTCCAACCATAATGATTCTATGATTCTAAAATAGCCTTGTGCCACCATGGCGCAGGTCTTGCTGTGAGCTACTGGACATCTCCTCTGGGTATCTAAAGGATGGTGATTTGGGTTGAGGTTCCTCCTTCTTCCAGCCACTCTGAGAGGTCCTGCAGCTAAAAAGACCCATGGTGATAAAAGGATGAGGTATTTGCTAGCAAAGTGGAATTGCACGGTGGCCAACACAAGCTGAGGACCTTGCCAGTGCGGTGGGAGCCCACCTGCTGGGGTGGTGGTGGGGATGGACACAGCTGGTTTCTGTGGTCCTTGAGGCTGGGTTGGAAGCCCTGCCATAGTTCAGTGCCTGCGAGGACACCGGAAAACTGCTCACGTTTCCATGTGAGATTTATTATTTAAAAGGAGACATGCCCTGCATGTGCCAGAAAGAAATTCAAAAGGCAGAGAAAAAATACCTTGTCAGAGCCCAGCTCTCCTGCCATTTATCTTCTAGTCCTTAAGACATATTAAAATAGATTTAAAAGAACACTTGAAGTTTTTGCTTTTTAAGGAACACATTAATGCTACATAGGCTTTTGTTTTAATTAAAATAGGTATTGAAATCCTCCATGAAGCTTCAGCGGAATTGGTACAGACTGCAGTTTTCTTATGTGCAGCCCAGCCAAAATATACTGCGGCCGTTATCTTGCAACAAGGCACAAGTCTTATTAATTTAGTTCAATCAAATCAAAGCCGCTTTAATTTACAACGCAATAAAATCTGCAAGCATCACTTTAGATCAAAGAACTAAAAACAGCCTAAACACAAGTGGAATGTTTATTTTGTACAATGGTCCATAACTGCATTTATGTGATTTAAAAGCTTTTTGAAGCATGTGATAATATTACATGCATATAGAATTGTGTCCTTGTTGTGGATCATTACTCCCCACAGAGACCAAAAAGCATTTGCTGTTCAACTCCTACCTAAAATATTTCCTTTTACGTAGGTTTTTTTTTTCCTTCTTGCTTTAAATGGGATCTGTATGGTAATTTTTTTCCAGGGTTGCAACGCAAAATAATTTGCTGAAAGATCTGGGAATGCTGCATGGCGTAAAGAAAACTCAGAACTTTGGATGAAGGGAATGTTTGATGGTTCCTGGTGCTGAAGGAGATGCTTCACTCAAGGGGTGGCACGAGCTGGGGCACCTCTAGGAACCCAACAGCACCAAGGAGGAGCTCAGCACCAAGCAAGAAATTAACTACACTGCTCTGAGGCCAATTTGCATCCTCCTAATGATACCAGCCCTTTCTGGTTGGTGGGGAGGGATGGGGACAGCAGGGTGGTCCCACCCAGGATGGACTGGGATGCATGCAGGATGCTCCCATCTCCCTTTGTTTGAAGGGTGTTTGATTTGGGGAGAAGACCAAAAAAGACTAGAAATGGTGTTTTTAGGTCTCAGCCATGTGGCTGTAAATAATTTGGTGCAACAATGCCCTCTCTACTGTCCTGCAGAGGGAACGGAAAGTATTTGCACGTTAACAAAGGAATTTAATGGATTGGAAAATGACTGTTGTTTTGAACATTGGGTTTTCCACTGTATTTGAGAAATCACACAAAGTGCTGAAAAACTCGATGCTGTTTCTCACCTAACCATAAAATCCTTCCAGATGTGGGGAGAAGGAAATATTCTGTAAGACTGAATAAGCCACCCCAGCGAGCGGTCAGCTCCATGCCAGCATTGTTTGTAACATGAATATATCATTTTCTCCGTGTTGCATAATTTTCTAGGTTTGGGAATATTTCTGCCAAAGTTTTTTGGATGACTCTTTACACCAACACCACCGATGGTTAAGACTGGGGTTTAAAAAAAACCCCAACTAAACCCTGAATTAAACATTTTCTCGTCTTTCTTTTTCCTTGGCTTTTTACTCAGGCCAGGAGATGGTGGCAAAAACACAGACTCTCACGAAAAACAGATGAAATACAGAACCGAGTGTTTATAAAAAAGAAAATTAAAACTGAGAAAATCACTTGTAGTCAGAAGATGGAAAAACTAATGAAACTGCCATGGCTTTCTAAGAAATAAAACAACTCAGCCAGAGTCCTCTGTGCCACGGCTGGGCTTACGCAGCAGTAACTCAGACTGCCAGAGCTGTAATAAAGGAGAATATGCTACTGAAAATGCTTTTTTAGCAGTTAACCAGCAAAGCCTGGTGTTTCTGTGGATTGCTACCAACTACCAGACCCAGACCTGGGTGAGCGGGTTCCCAGGAGCCGTCGGTGGGTTCTGCAGCCGGAGCGTTCGGCTCGCGCCGCCCTCTCTCGCTGACATCCACGCAGGAGGAAAGGCAATTAAGCTAACTGGATTTTTTAAATTTTAGAGCCACTGTAAATAATATGGAGCATGAGTTATGCCATGAGGGCGACAGTAATTGCCGGCTTCTTCACTTTTTATTACCGCCAGCACACTGGGAGCTGTTTTATTGGCCCATTTGACTGTAGAGCAGCCTGCTGGGGTACGTCTTGAATTCCCTAAATCTGCCTTCAGGGTTGGGCTCTCCGGAGCCTCCCACAGGCTCCGTTTACCTGGCTGTCATCACTTCCCATCTCGCCAGCACCAGGGATGATTTAAGCACTCTTCAGGCCACGAGCACTCACTGTATTTTCCAGAGTAAGATCTGCAGGCACTGTTGTTTGACTGGAGACCTCTGGGTATTTTCATCCCCATTTCTCTGACGTATTAAAATCAAGTGCTGCTTCTGCCTAACATCTATGCCTGACCTGTCTCACATCCATGGCTGACCACAATTAGTGCATCCAACGGGATTTCATTCAGCATGAAGTGAGGTCCCATTCAAAGATCTGCTAAAAATCACTTCTGTTTCGAAGCCAGCGTCCATTCAAATCAAAACCTTTCATTCACTCCCCTCATCTCTGCTGAGGAGTGAATGAAACCATCAGCACAATCCTTCTTCCCACTTCCCCTGGTGTAAATAGAGGTGTCTCCGGTTGCTGTGCCTATAGCTCTATATATATCTGCTGTATCCATTGCCCTCCACCACGTGCCGACGTTTGCTCCAGCAAATGCTCTTCTGAGCGCGGTGGCCAGGATGGAAATGACACAAAAGTACCCAGCCACTTATAATACTCAGCCCTCGTCCTGGTCCAGTACCTATTAATAAAAAGCAGGAGAATTTTCTCCCCTCCCTCTGCTTGTCCTTGAATCTGTTACTTTTCTTGTTGCTGCTTAGGATGGCTTTATAAAGAAGAGGAAACTTCAATGGCAGCAGATGGCAGATAAGTAGGAATGGTAAATAGTTTTAATTACTGCATAATGTAAGTGAGACAATAAAGGGGAGAGAGTGGGAACAAGCTGCTGCCATGGCAGCCCTGGAACTGTTGCGGGACCCAATTTGTCTGGAAGGCAGCATGTGTTGCTTTTAGTCTTAGGAGGGCTTTAAAAGAGAATGCCGAAAAATATTAATTGCATGGCTCATCTGCCCATCCATCTTCACAACCGAGTAACACGCTTCCTTAATTTCAGGGGAATCGTTTTCAAATGGGAATCATGCAAATGAGTATTTTAGCTATTCATTTGTTTTACTGCGAGCGCTTTGTGAGCAAATGGCCTACAGCTTGCAATGAATTAAAAGACACGGGCACTGGAGACCGATTTTTAATACAAAGTCTTGACACAGAGACGACCCCGACCGACAGCACAGAAAATGTTGGCATAGCAACTTTGGGCATTTTCATGCAAATTGGCTCCTATATAGATGATACGAATGCAATGTTTTCCTTCAACTAATCATCATAAAATTAGTTTCACTATATTTAAATGCTTCTACTTAATGCATTATATCCATATGCATGAAATTGCCTCAGCTAATGCAGTACATAAAATGCCAAAGATACAATGAATAGCCAAATTGCAAACAGTTATGTTATCTCCCATAAAAACTCCTTTTCTCTTATTGAATGCCTGGGCCCCAAAGGCATCTATCACAAATTGCTATTAATGCACAAACACGCGTACGCGCATGCACCCACACACAAAACACCTACATTTAAGTAACATTAAGGTGGTTATGCAACCTAATACAAGCCAAAAATCTGCATTCAAGCCAGGCTCTTTGCTTATTGTTGTCTCCATTGTACATATATATATGTGCTCATGAACATATTAACATGAACATAATGTGCTCATATATACGTGCTCGTGAACATGCTTCTTATTAACTTTGCAGGGCAGATGAACCCAACGTTGTGTTATCACTTGTGTAGTTTTCTAAACTTTGAAGAAATGCCATTTTTCATGAAACTACCCCTGTGCAGGTCCCTGGGTCGCATCCCACCAGCCCTCTTAATACTCAAGCCTGTTGAGAGAAGAGGGAGGAAATTGCTGCTGCCACTGAATTTCCTTGCTTTTGATGATTTTATTCCAAATCCTGCTACTAAACTGCACTTAGGGATTTTTTTTTTCAAAATACATCTATTTTTTTGAAGCTGGACAACAGCAGTCTGAAGGATTGGTTGATCCTTGTTTAACACTTGGGCTGGGATCTCCCCAGTGCCTCTGCCTCTTTGAAATCACGTTTCCATGAGCACAACCTGACAGCAGAAGAATGACCCTGTTTGCATTGCAAGCCTGGCCAAGCAATTGGCAGCATCAACACCATGGACTTCTCAGACCTCACTTGAACTCTGTCCAATGCTCAGACAACAGAGGTGGACACAGTGCTGCCATACAAGACATCTCTTGGGTTTGTATACAAAGAATGATCTGCTGTGCTGCAGGAGCATGTGGGGCTTGCTCCTGGGTTGCACAAATTGAGATGTACACTTAGACCAGAGGCACAGAGGAATTCACATTTGATTCCCTAGAGGCCCTTAGATGTCTTCAAAGAAGACATTCTGCTCTTTTAAAGGGCTCAACACGCCAGCCCAGATTTGCAGCGTCAGGCAGGACAGATTGCAAATATACTTTGTCTAAAATGCTACCGACAATAAATCATTAAGAAAACTTTACACCATGCTTAAATGCTGTCAGGGGAGTTATAAATTTGGAAGCATTCAGCCATTCATCTCCTTCCCTAGCAAAGAATGCAAAGGGAAATGAAAGGTGAAATCTCCATCCCACCTTGGAGATGTTTCAGCTGCAGCCTGTATCTCTGACTTCTGAAGGTGCCAGTGTCACCATAGAAGGGACAAATGGGACCATCCCACCCATATTTGGAGCAAATTACTAAGTCTGTGCTCCCTGAGTAACTCTCCCTGAAAGTGCTGTGGGGAGCGGAGGAGCAGAGCCAGAGTCCCACAGCTGAGAAGGAGACCTCAAAGGACCAAATCCAGTATCTATGCACAGGGGATGGGATGTTGTAAATCCTCCTCAACACAAAATATCTGAACAATGGTGTATTTTAAATTGTCCATGCATTTTGCCATTGTCCTTAAGGCCCAAGTGCACTCCCAAAAAACATCAACTTTAATTGAATTGGTTCTTCTAACACTAAATATGGATGGTCCCGAGCAATCAGCACAAGGAACCCCCAAATCACTGATGAGTTGCTTTTAAGAGATCTCAAATTGTGGCACAACTCATCTGATTGTGAAGTCCAATTCTGGAATTCCCCCCCCTGCGCACCTCCTTGGTGGCTTGGTACCACTTGCAAGGAAATAAAACACCTTGTCTCATCACTCAAGGACTAATTGCAAGATGATTTAATTAAAGTATACCTCTCCTTCCCCCCCAAGTTAGTTGTATTTCATATTGCTCTAGTAGGAGTAATTTGCAGAAATAAAGCATTGCACGTCTCTGAAATGGTACAGGTGCAGTGGAATTAAAAAAAACCCCTTCATGCAGCAGCAGGCAGTGCCACCAGAGCTCAGTGAAATATCTGTAATGACTCATTAATTCAGCAAATGCTGCACTGTGCAGCAAACATTCAAATTATCCGCAAAGAGGCTCTTTTCAAAACTTGTGGGTTATTCATAACTGCTCAATGAACGCTTCGTGCAAATGTATTTTAGCCCGTTGGGCAAACTGTTTGCTTAGGGTATTTTCTACAGAACGCACAATTAGCCCAGAGGAATTATTACATCATGATATGTTTAAGGCCAAAAGCAGGATGAGAAGAGGAAGGCAACACAGAGAGCACTGAGAGCTCTTTTGGAGAGCAAGAAGAGGCACAGGAGCAGGATAAATCATCAGGTTTTGGCCAAGTGATTGGGGAAGAGGTCGGGATGAAATGGCTTCATGGGTACAAAACCATCGTGGCTGCTGTTAAGGGATGTTAAGCAGCTCAAGGATGCTCCTGGACCTGACCTGTGAGAGCAGATTTACACACTCCCAGCCATCTGGGGTGGTTTTTTTCCAACATTTCCAACAATTTCCATATTTCCCAACACCTCCACCATATATTAAACACTCCAACCAAGCCTCACGGGCGCCCCTGATGAAGGGCTCTGTGCAGCCCAGGGAAAGGGGAAATGATTTCTCGTGGGGGCTGGAGAACATCCCCCCCCTTGCACCATCCCCTGCTGACAGTAGAGTCGCAGGGGAAATAATCCCAAACATTTACAGCTTTGCTTTCCACCAGGGCCAACGATTTTTCAAGCTGTTAATTCGCTTCATCTCCCGACTCACAAGCGCGTGCCTCCCAGATATTGGCAATCATAATTTTTATGACTACTTATTGTAACACTGAAGTCATATTTGTCTCCATTTCACCCCGGAGAGTCACGCAGCAGCAAGTGAACATGGTAAGCAAAGCAAGATAGGCAGATGCTGACGGGGGAATGCTGTCACTGATCTCCCAAGGTGTCGTTTCTTGAAGACAAAGCGGTGGTACCACCAGTGCCAGCTGCAAGTCCTCCAAGGCCACCTCATCATCCTTGGGGAACAGAGATTGGAAGCAGGGATGGGTTCAGTCTCAACCCACCCACAGAGCAGGGAAAGGCTCGGGGGAGTTTGGGGCAGCAGGAGGATTTCCTGGCCCCAATTTGTCCGACGCAGCTCAGGAGCTGGCACAGTGGGGATTTTGGCATTGACACTGCCCATCACTGAAGCCTCTTCTTTGCTCTCTAGCTGACACCACACCAGTTGAGGAGACTGAGAGGAGACCTTATCGCCCTCTACAACTACCTAAAAGCAGGTTGTAGTGAGGCTGGTGTTGGTCTCTTCTCCCCAGTTGCTGATGACAGGACAAGAGGAAATGGCCTCAAGTTCCATCAGGGGAGGTTTAGGTTGGAGATTAGGAAGAAGTTCTTTACTGGGAGGGTGGTTGGGCACTGGAATGGGCTGCCCAGGGAGGTGGTGGAGTCCCCGTCCTTGGGGGTGTTCAAAAAACGGGTTGATGAGGCACTTGAGGCCATGGTCTGATGGTCTAATGGTTAGGAATCTGATGGGATAAAGGTTGGACTTGATGACCCTGGAGGTCCCTTCCAACCATAATGATTCTATGATTCTAATTCCCTTCTCTTCTGCTCACATGTGATAATAGATATTTAAAGGCCATAAAAATCCGAGCCAAGTTTTGCTGAAAGAGAAAAAGAGCTTTCCTTTGACTTGATATAAACCACGTTTTTGTCTGCAGACACGCACCAAGTAAAAGAGAGCTTGGCAGGCACCTTTCCAAATGAAATGAAATCTTGATGCAGGCTGGAGGATGGGCTCCATCTCTAATTCCACAAAACCCTCCTGCCCAGGAGCAGGGTGCCCAGTCCCACACCCAGTCCCCTGTTTGCCCAGGCAAATCCTCTACTCCAGTGTGGCATTTCTAAGTATGGAGAGAACATGCCTGTGTCCCCAAGGATCCGATGTATGGGCACAACATCCATCTTGCAGGGCTTGGGAAGGTCTTATTTTCTAGACCCTACTG
This sequence comes from Aegotheles bennettii, assembly GCA_013398125.1. Lineage (NCBI taxonomy): Eukaryota > Metazoa > Chordata > Aves > Caprimulgiformes > Aegothelidae > Aegotheles > Aegotheles bennettii. The sequence continues at coordinate 106,237 of VZRW01004285.1, read as the reverse complement.
CAGCTGGGCTGGGTTGCATCAGATGGCAGTCAGTTCTATAGCCAGGTACTTCACATAATGAATGTACCTATTTTAAGTAGGCAAGGAATGACTCTTTTTAGGGAAAACTGATGCAATCAGGATCACTTTATATATTATTGGCTGGGGAAAACATGTCTGCTCTAAAACGTGCTGGGGGAAGTGTCCTCCAGCCCTAAGCATCCCATGGAAGTTTGTGGATCAATGAATTGGCATCATCACCGTGGAGGAGCAAAAGTGCACTGTGGAGGGAATGAGAGTCAGAGCCCATGTGCTGGCCAGACCTCATAGAGGAAAGCAATGCCAGGAAGGGCAGATGGCATCCATGAGAAGCAGGAAAAATAGAAACAAATGGGGAAAGACAGCATCTATCCACAAACCCTCAGCACTGTGCTGATGCTGAAACCCATGCCAGGTGGCTTTGAAACCTGAGGTTTAAATCTCTTTTCGCCTTTTAACAAGTGGGAATGGTTCATTTAGCTGCTGCTGTCTTAGGAATATAAAGTCAATTGGTCTTCCCCTAATCCCTTAGCCTGGCTGCACCCTGGCTCCCACTGTGTAGCCAAGGCAATGGGATGGTGAACAAACCTGGGAAAGGGAGGACTGGAGGGATGGGCTGAGATCTTGACCTCTTCCACACATCATTCCTACTATGGGGTACCCAATTGCTGTGGGATGTTTCAAGATGGATGCATCCCATGTGAGATGGGACAGTTTCCTCCCTGGAAAGCCTCTTTCTTGATAGGCAAAACCAGGTAAAACTGAGTTGAGCCCTTCCCTCCCAACCCTCTGTGCTTGAGCCAGTCCAGCCCAGGTGAGGGGGTCGGGGCAGCTCCCAGAGAGGCATCTCTATCACTTACTTACAGCATAATTTGATATCTAGTAGTGTATTAATTTATTTGTTTTATTTCCTCTCTCCCCTCCCCCAGACGGGGAGCACTTATGCTTATCTTCAGCTAAATAACTCAGGTCATAAAAGGTAATACCATGGGTAGCAGAATGTAAACAAACGCATTCTACCTCAATAAACATGCTAATTTCCAGCTATAATATTCACAAGTAAAATATCCATCACACAGACCCTATTTGGCGAAGGCAGCAGCCCTCATCAGTCAATGAAGTAGGCTCCTGCCAGTTCACCGCGGGAGGCAAATAGTACAACTTAACTCACTTGATGATGCCCTTGGGGGGAAAACATGAGCCTCATAAATGAGTCTGGAAATGTGATAAAAGGATAATCTTGCATAAATGAGTCTATATCATCATTACCTGCACAAACAGAAGAGCGCCGCGATTGTTTGAATGATGTGGCCACATTTAATATAAATTAAGACGTGGAGAAACCACGCACAGACAGTGTTCATGGTCCGACTTGTGCCAGTGGATGCTGGGGATGGTGGAGCTTGGATGCTCTCCTAGATCCCCCTTTATGGGCTGCTGTCACCATGGTAAATCCCTGTGAGCACCCATGCTGAGGGGCAAAGCTGGACCCAGGGCTGAGCCTGCTTGGATGACCTCCCAGAATGAGAACAGGGAATGGCAACAGCTTCAAAGCACCTTGCTATGGTGCCGAAACCCATTAGAACACAAGATGATATCAAGACAGCCAAAGAGACAACCAAAAACGTGCGATATCAGGGCACATGGCTTCATCTCTCCCTGCATTTGCAAAGGCAGCCCAGCCCTGTGGCACATCCCACACCACCCTGGGCTTGACCATCACATGGTCCAAGGCCCACCCCATGCTGATGGGAAGCATGGCAGAGGCACATGAGGACGTTGCCTATCTGAGCATCTGAGCCATCTGTTTATGCCATGGATTTTCCAGCCAGTTACTTTGGTTAAGTGCCTAAAAGAACAGCTGAACAGGGTTATTCTTCCAAAGGATGCAAAATCTTTCAGTTCAGCTTTTCAAGCGAGAACACTTGGGAACATCCAATTCATCTGAGGTTAAAAACAGGCTGCTGGGGTTGTACCCAGAAAGCACCCTGCTAGGTGCTTTTGGGAATGTTTGTGGTCCTACCAGCTCAAACACTCAAGCAAAGGAAAAGGAGGTGAGGAGAGCTCAGTGCTCCTGCTCCCCCCTCCAAGCAGCCTGGCCCATAGGATCTCCGTGCCTCAGTTTACCCAAATACAGTAATGTTGAACTCATGTGGGAGATGTGAGAGTTGAAAACAGTTTGATTAACCCAAAAACACAGCAGCTGGAAGGATTAAGCCCAAAGCCTTCAGAAGGATAAAACCAATTATGCTTAACTTTACCCACCAGGTTAGAATCATAGAATCATTATGGTTGGAAGGGACCTCCAGGGTCATCAAGCCCAACCTTTATCCCATCATATCCCTAACCATTAGACCATCAGACCGTGGCCTCAAGTGCCTCATCAACCCGTTTTTTCAACACCCCCAGGGACTCCACCACCTCCCTGGGCAGCCCATTCCAGTGCCCAACCACCCTCCCAGTAAAGAACTTCTTCCTGATATCCAACCTAAACTTCCCCTGATGGAACTTGAGGCCATTTCCTCTCGTCCTGTCATCAGCAATTGGGGAGAAGAGACCAACACCAGCCTCACTACAACCTTCTTTTAGGTAATTGTAAGTTAATCTCTTGGGTATCGCAACTCATCTGTACAGTGAGGGTTTGCAGTGACCACCCTGGAGCTGCCAAAAACCTTTCACAAACACAAAGCACTCACTTGTCTTGTTTAGATCAGTCTCGTTGCAGTCTCAACGTGTCTCTTGAAAGGAAATATATTGCAACAGTTCCCTGGATCAACAACCGCACGGCTGATTTAAGCAGCATTTGAAATGCTTGTTGAAAAGGCACAATTAAAAACACGATTCTTAATTATTCAGACTATATATTGATCTTAGGGTTCCATCTGTTGCTGACTGCTACATAGTGTAAATGAAAATCCTTGCTCGCATCAGACCTGTCACATCCCATCAGCCTGGGATGCAGCTGTCACCGCGGCGATGGGCAGAGATGAAGAGAGGCTGAGGGAACTGGGGTTATTGAGTCTAGAGAAGAGGAGACTGAGAGGAGACCTTATTGCCCTCTGCAACTACCTAAAAGGAGGTTGTAGTGAGGCTGGTCTTGGTCTCTTCTGCCAAATTGCCAATGACAGGACGAGAGGAAATGGCCTCAAGCTCCATCAGGGGAAGTTTAGGTTGGAGATTAGGAAGAAGTTCTTTACTGGGAGGGTGGTTGAGCACTGGAATGGGCTGCCCAGGGAGGTGGTGGAGTCCCTGTCCTTGGGGGTGTTGAAAAAACAGGTTGATGAGGCACTTGAGGCCATGGTCTGATGGTCTAATGGTTAGGAATACGATGGGATTACGGTTGGACTTGATGACCCTGGAGGTCCCTTCCAACCATAATGATTCTGAGAGGTGATGTGCTCACTGCTCCGCAGAGTAAGGACCGTGGTGATGCTCGCATCTAGGTGTGCTGTGAAAGAGCAATTAAGGCACAACAGACAAAGCCCATGCTCCCAACATCCCCTATTCACACCCTGTAGACACCCAAAGACACGAGGTCCCGAAGCCACGCACTGTCCCCTCTGTTCCTGCTGCTCAGGTTCAACCTCCCTGCTCCAGCACAGCTTGAACTCAACCAAGGACGCATTTTCTCTCCTTTAGTTAATTCCTAGGCTGGGATAATGATGAATGTGGGGATGTGTATTTATTACCTGAGGCCACAGAGTTCAAAATACAGCAGAGAAGCCTGGAAAAACCATATACTGCACCATGGGGTTGTGTTTTATACTGCATGTGCCAGGAGACAAAATGTTCTCTGTGCAGCATGTCAGTGAATGGACTCCATTTCCAACCTCAACCCACTTTACCTGATGGGATCTTCCCGTTACATGAGCCTTGCACAAATACAGTGCAAAATACTGTTTCATATTCTCCTTTTCTTTTTCCCAGCTGCAAATGCAGCCATTTGGGTTTGCAGCTACAATCTCCCTTTTAATTATGCAGTGCATTATAGGCTACAACATCTGACAAACTCAGAAGTCCTTTGAAATGAGATGCTAGGATATAAATTAACCTCTGTTTACAGAGGATTTGGACCTTTCTTTTTAAAAAACCCATGTTTACACCTGGAAAAACCCATGGCTGCTGAAGGAGACTTCAGGTAGGGACATTGGCTGGTCTAGGCTGAAGGTGAAGGACCTGAGACAATTTGGAGCCACTCAGAAACTTTATAGGGTCAATGAGCAGTGATCATGGTATTGGGAAACACTGGGGATTAACACAAAAGCAAATCCCCAAGGAAGCAACTGGAGCAGTCGCTTAGGGGTTAACTTTATTTTATTTTATAGGTTAAGTGGTTATTTGTGCTCTTGGAAAGAAAAAAGAAATCAATAAAATCGAGGAGCAGAAATCTTAGTTGCAAGTGTTGGCTGAGAAATGAGATGCCTGTGCCAAAAAGTGACACATTTAAGCTGGTGTGCAATTTTGATCTACATGTTTAAAATACTTTTCTCCCTTTGGTAAATTGAGGGCTTGAATGGGGGGAGAGGGAGGGAAAGCATGTTGTCATTATTGAAAACATACATTTCTAATCACGACGACTCCAGCCCGTAAAATACATTGGCTCAAAGTGCTGTGTTAAATAACAGGGGGTGGAAAACATGACTCACAAGCACTGTGGACGTACAGCACTTGGAAGGCTAAAATGAAATGCTAACCCGGTCTCCCGAGGAGGTGCGAGGCTTTGAAATGAAAGCCCAGCAGCACAGGCAGGGGCAGCCGCGCTGGGTTAACCTGCTGGCCTGCAGAAGAGCCTTGGTTGCTACTGTTGATGCTTTAGTGACCCCAGTTGCATCTGCAGAGGTGGGATCCCTCTGTTCCATCCGCTCAGCACACAAAAACCAGAGGCATGGGATGAGGAGCCCAGACAGCAGCATAATGTACACCCAAGTAGAGATACTTGGTGAGCAGCTGGGGCACAGAGAAACCATACAGACCCACTCTTTGCTACCTATTATTCTATTCGTGTTGAAGGCCAGGTTGGATGGGGCTTGGAGCAACCTGGTCTGGTGGAAGGTGTCCCTGCCCATGGCAGGAGGTTGGGACTGGATGAGCTTTAAGGTCCCTTCTAACGCAAACCATTCTATGATTCTATTATTAGTATTATTATTATCATCATCATCACCATCATCATAATCATGATTATTATTATTATTATTAATGCAAGCTGCATAAACAGCCACCAAGACAATGATCATTTGGGTCACACTTTTACAGGAGAAAATGAGGATTTTCCCTTGTAATTCCTCTAAACTCCCATGTCAGCAGTACTGGTATGAGTGTTAAAGGCAGTGGGGACATCCCAGTCACAATCTTGCCATGCGCAGGCAACCCTGTCTCACAAGATCTACCATTTATGATACCCTTGGAACACCTGCTGCTCCATCTAAGCCTGTTCCACCATCCCTTTTGGACAGCCTGACACTGGGTGCAGGTCTATGCTGTCTGTTATAGTCAGGAAGAGATTGCTAGACATGAATCTAGCCCAAACACACCGTTTGGATCAGGATCCCAATCTGAATTTCACCACTTGGGCCCATCTCTAATTTTATTATTTCCGTTGAAATAAATTATGGACTTAATTGGAATTTCTGATTTGATCTCTCTACTCCCCACGCTGCATAAATATCCCTCAGCATTTATTTTTCCCCTTGCCCATAGCTCATTATATTTTCCTGTCTTGGGATTCCTTGTTTTTTTTTTTATAGCAATTTTATCCCATCTGTTTGGGAAAGTCCTTGAGGAAATGAAGTTATTCGAGGGCTCCGCTTCCTTCCCCGCTCTCGGGGGTGAGAGCTCCCTTCGAGCAGGCTGGGAAGAGGCAGCTCCCTGGGGACACCCCCCCTCCCTCCCTCCTCTGCATCTACCACCGCGATTAATTACCATGTAAATGACTCTGTGCAAAGCCTCACCCCCTTTCTCACGAGTAGCCCAGGCAGCCGGTACACGGGCTCTCCGCAAATGCATCTTGGAGTTTGTTCTGTGCTTTAAGGCAGAGGCTGATCCGTGCCAGGAAATCATTATTTTGGGTACCTAAATACCAATTTTCTCACCTAGGGCTGCTTTGTTGCAGGAGCCTCAACCCCTCTATCAGACCCTGCTCAGTTAAGCCATGCACTTCAGCTCTAACATCCCATTTAATGGGTTTTAGGAAAGATTTCCCTATGCTTTAGGAAGCTGACAATGAAAAGTAGCAGGGGTATGGAGCCAGATATACAACACAGCCTTAAAAATACCCTAAAATACCCATTATCCTGCACATTCCCTTTCTGCAGAGGGGATGGACCTGCCTGATTACACAAACCCCACGTGGCCAACACTCGATGTCATATTTCCAGCAGGTTCATAGAATCATAATGGTTGGAAGGGACCTCCAGGGTCATCAAGTCCAGCCTTTACCCCATCATATTCCTAACCATTGGACCATTAGACCAGGTTGTAATACTGGTCATTGTAAAAAGCACCATTTATTGCACTCAAACCATCTGACCTCCTTTCACACAGTGGTTTCTCCATCTCAGCTCCTGGGATTCTCACATTCCTAAATCCTTCTTCTTACCCATCATCTCATCAACGCACTGGGGCCTCTGCCCATATCAGACCTCCCCAGGTCTTGTGGGAATGTACAGAGTGCATCCGTGGAGGCTTCAGGCTAGGATTAAACCTCCAGAGCAACACTCCTGCTCTTCCTTAAGGTGCCTGTGTGGACCATCTTCTCCACATCCTCAACCAACCTGCCCAGGTCCCTTGTGGCCCCTTGCACCCAGTGCACAACCCCATCGAGGAGTTATTTGGGGCTGAGACTGTCTGTACTCACTTTTTCTAGACTGCCTAATCCACCCAACCCCTTTGTTTGGGTTGGAACCTCTCCTTTCTGCTATAATAACACCAATTTCCCCCCCTTTCAGCCCCCAGCAGCACTTGGAGCCAGCTCGAAGCAGTTTTTGGCCGAACATGCGTGTAACAGCTCGGGCTGGCCAGAGGATTTTTTTTCTTGTACAAACTATACATTACAACCTATCGTGCATGTTTTACAGAGGCAAACGGCCAGCTGTAGGGGCTGAGGAGTGCAAAAATGGGTCGGGAGCCTTTCTTTTTAACAAAACACATTAAAATAACGGAGCCGGAGCGATCGCGGCAGACCTGCGCTTCTCGATCTTTAATCTCGAGGCAGAGCTCTTACAGAGGGACCTTCCTGGGTTATCTGGTGTTTCTTGTCGTTTTTCTTAATGAAAAATTAGCAAGCATAAGGAATAACTTGTCAAAGCTATAGGGGAGCGTTTCATGCATGACATATTTTTGCAGACGCTGTAACAGCGAGAGGAGCCAAAACAAATAGCGAGAAGTATTTTCATTGCCTAAAGTTGAATATGATGAGGATAAACTGCAGCCACATTTCTGGGTGAAATTTATGTGCTGGCAATAATCGGGCAATTTCAGCTCTCAAATCACCGCCCCTTTTCCAAATGAAAATCATCCTAATTAGTAAATCCCCCTCCCCCTCCTTAGAATAATCTTTTATGCAAAGTTAATCCCCAGCTCCCCCCCTTTGCTTGGATATGAAATGAGCTCCCTGATGCTGCTGACAGTGGGTCTGGGCATCTCCCCCTTGCTCCTGGCTGCCATTTGCTTGCTTTTCCTTTTTAAGGGGCTTTTCCTGTGATCCAGACTAAGCTCAGCTTGGGAAGTACCAGCATGGAGGGTTGGGAAGGGTTCCTCAGCTCAGAAGCTGCTCAGAGCTACTTGAGTAGAAGTTTTTGTGCCTCTTGCAGACCCATTATGGGTCTTGTTAAAGCATTTTACTCTTTGCTATTTACTTGCAGCAACTTAGATACTCCCCAGGCCCTGCTTGGGGCTGGGAAACTGAGGCAGGGGCACTGGCATCACTCATATTGACCTAAAATCCCTAAAATCCTTAGAGCCTGCTCCCACAGTAAGCACATACCATGCTTTGGTGGGGTGGGTAAGCCAGCTAAAACCTGATCCTGCAGCTGGCAGCACCAAACATGACTGGCAAACCTGGTTTGAGACAACCAAGAGAAGGGAACGTGATGTGATGCCTCAACCTTCATGGAGTTCCAGCACATGGCCTCAAATGCTCTGAAACTGTGTTGGTCAAACAAGAAGACAACAGCTAGGACATGGAGAAACATCCAACCTCCCCTTTTGCTCCAGCATTGGCTTCTCTTTGCATTTCCAGGTGCTGCGAAGAAGGGTGTAGACCTCTGAGATCAGAACATTTAGACCCATCATCAAGAAAACAGTTGGCCCTTCACATTGATTTCCATAGGAATAAGAGGCACCCAACCTCTTCCTGGCACATCCAAAGCTGTTGGCATCAGCCATAGTCAAACAGCACACCCTTGTTGAGCCATGAATCATGCCAGGAGGGGGTGGGATGGTCCCACCAGCTCCCCAGGATGGGCCTTTCTGTCCAGCAGTGCCAAAAGTGCTGCCCAGCAATTGAGGGCAGCTCTGAGCCCTATTAATTAGTCTCTCTGATTAACTTCCCACGCTTACAGAAACCTTTGAACCAGTACTAAATTAGATTACTGAGATGTGTTTGATTATTTTTTTCTTGAGTTCTTCACTTAGCACTGACAGAGGAACCTTTGTTTCACACTGGAAACGCTGCAGCGAGACATGGGGTATCATGCACTAGGACCTCCCACTCCGAGTCCCAGCCAAGGCCACCACCAGCCTTGGTGGGAAAGATCTCACCAACACCAAAGTCCTTCAATTCCCAGCTTGAAGGCTCTCCCAGAGCCCTTTTGGGTGTCACTTTTGCAGGTCAACTGTTGGCTTTGCTCATTGAGGCAAATACTTTTGAACCAATTTCCTCTTACACATTATTTCTTATTTCTGAGGAGCAGAACATGTTGTGTGATGAGCCCAGCGCAGTCCAGCTGATTGATGCCCTTCTTTTTAAGCATCGGGTGCATCCACAGCTCTGCTAGTTTAGTAACTAAGGATCCACCATGCTCGTAAAATTTCAACACAGCCAAGCATGATGGTGCCATCTGCTACTCATTTGGCAAGCCATGGCTTTATAGCAATCAGCAGCAGCAAGGTACCACGCATGGTTATTGACTCCAAGGGAAGGCAGAACCCAAGTGAGTTTCTCCACCAGCCCTTGGAGGGTATCTCTTGGTCTCAATGGCATCAGGGGTCATGGAGCCACTGCCTAAGTGGAGCATTTCTGCAGGGGGAACTGGAGTCAGGGGTAAGGGCTCAGGATAACACATCCAGACAGAAAGATTGATCATAACTGTGTAAGATAGCCCTTAGTTCACCCGTGATTATAATTACATTAAATTGCTATTTAATGGTTTTCACATCATCTTTGACAGTAGGTTATTTTTGTAATCTTTATTTAAAATAAACTCTTTTTGTCTCATTGTTGAATCCCTTCTCTGCTTCCTTTTGTGCTCGGTGCATTAGGAAATCAGTCTGTCTTCATTATCCCTTGACTCCTGTATTATTTCCTTATTGCCACGGCATTAGAAAATAAGTAGCTCCCCCAAAAGGGCTTCTGGGTGAACAAACTTTCTGGTTAGAGTAACATGAAGTGTAGCCTTTTCCCAAAGCTATCCATATATCCATACGCCACAGCCTGGTGTTTCCTAACCCTACCCTATCAAGGCAACAGGAAAATCTAGGCTTGAAATATCCTCCCTCTAGCTCCGGCAGAGCTGTTCTAGCAAGGATTTCGAAGGGAGGGCTGGGTGTTGTGGGAAGTGCTGCCTGCTCTCGGGACAGAAACAAAATCCAGACCAACAAGTGGAAAACACAACTAATATTCCATCTCCAAACCACTGGGTTAATGGCCGGGTGCTGCAATCCATCATTGCTGGTGTGCAGCAAACCGAAGGGATACGCAGGGTGCAGACATCCCCAGAGCTCAAGACCTGGATTTTGGCTAAAGCCCATCTCTAAACCCACCACTGGTCACAGGGACTTTTATATCTGCGTGAACCAAAACAGGAGGTGAAAAACCTCTGGGTGGATTCGGCCAGGACCTGCTGAGCTGGAGGAGTCAGAGCATCCTCATGGGGTGCTGCATCCCCAGCAGCATCCCTGCATCTGCTCAACCACACCACGCTGTCACCTGCTTGAAGATCTCTTCCAACCTCAATGATTCTATCTGGAGCTCCCCCATTCCGAAGTCCAGGATTGCTCCAGCAGACAGAGGATGATGTGTGGAGGTAGCTGTGGTCCCTGACCAAACCCACCCCCTCCGACGTGGAGGAAGTCACCTAACGAAGTCCTGTGACCCAGCCCTTTCCCTTATTGTCCCAAACAAACTGCTCATGTTGTTTAAACACTCTGCTGTCAAAACCTGATGGTTCTGGGACAGAAATGACCTCGCTGAGACACGCGGCTGGAAAACTTGGCTCGGGAAGTTGGTGTAATTAACGGTCCTGTTCCCAAAGAGAGACAATGATGAATCCCTGCGTGCCAGGAGCGGTGGGCAGGCCTAATTCAGCAGACCCAGTCACACTTGTCACCCGCACTTCGAGCTGTATCAACAAGCCATCCAGACTAATGAGTCCAACTTCAACAGAAAATGACCTCATATGGGGCAGGACCCCGGCCGTGAATTTGCTCTTTGTTGTTGCAGCCGCCACCCTCCGACACAGCAAACGTGCAGCGTAATCCCCTGGTATCCTCTTGCTCTTATGTGTATTTTCTAGCCATGAGAAATGGGCTTTGTTTGTGCAACTAAGGGCACGTTTAAATTGACTTTACTGACAGTTTATCCAGCCAGATGGGAAAAAAAAGTGTTTCCCACCTGTATGAAAACAGGTGGGACATACCCAGCTCTTTCTTTTCAAGCTAATGATTAATTTATCACTTCTCAAGGTTGGCTTTTCCTTCCTGAATGTGATGGAGTAATTAGCAGGGCTTTTTCCTAACTAAACCCCAGTGATGTTTCTCTGTGCATGCTAAGAACAGCTGAGAAGGGAAGAAATACCCGAGATACCAACAGGAGGCATTGAAAAAAATATTAAAATGGAAGAATCATAGAATCATTATGGTTGGAAGGGACCTCCAGGGTCATTAAGTCCAACCTTTACCCCATCATATTCCTAACCATTAGACCAGCACGGGCACCCTACAATAGCAACCCCAGTTTTAAGGCACTTTGCTCTCAAAAAACACAGCAAAGTGGCACCCCAAAAATATGTCTTTGTGGACCTGGTAGCTGCTAAAGGGAAATGATGGAGAATCATGTGAAATTTGCTAACACCTGCTGAGGGATCAGGGTTGCAATCCAGGCTGTGCCAAAGCCAGGGATGTCCAGGGTGCCCAGACAGCTCCAGGCTCCTGCAAGGCTTAGACACCCCCATCCCTGTGGTGGGACATGACCGGAGTCACCCATCACATCCTCGTACGTGTGACCCTAAGCCCTGCTCCATGCAGAGCCCCAGGAGAGGATCAGCTACAGGTTTCCACTTCAAAACCCCAAAATATTTATCTCTGAGGCATGACCAGAGCCAAGCCCCTTGGGAACTTGTGGTTCAACACCAGTTCATTGACACAGATAAGCCTGTGTGTAATAAGTCCTTCGAGTAATTAACATCTGACATAATTGTGCTAGGTTGTGTGTTGTTGCATGATCTGGTGTGATGGATCTGAGCTGCAGAAAACCCCTCCCCACTGCTGGGTCACCCCCTGTGCTCTGCTTTCAGCCTACTGGCTTCATATCATGAAAGCCATTAGGGTAATGTAAGGGGTAAGGTTTCAGTCAACGTTATTTGTCCTCAGACCTAATGAAAACACAGTGGTGTTACATTTACAGCTCCAGAAACCACAGTCTCAAATTCTATGTGCCCCAGAGAGACCTTATCTGCAACCCAGGAAGCCAAGATAAGAATGACATTTGGGTAGGAACTTCCCCCTCTCGCAGGGTCTCTGGCTGATGGGGAGTTTTCTGCTCAGCCCGAGGATGTGGGTGCTCCCCAGCTGTAGGGGTATCACCCCAAAAGGGGTTATTTCAAGGCTGTGGTGGCTCTGCCATCAGCCACCACTGCAAAACCCTGGGCAGGTCCCACCAGGTTTGTCAGTGAGTCCTCCCAGCCACCACTGCTGTCTGATTTGAGCCACGATTTCCACACAAATACACACCCATAGAGGGGAAAAAAAAAACCAATAAAGCAGAAAATTCAACCCCCTCCTCAGTCCACCAACAGGTCCCTGCCCAGCCCAGTTTCCCCAGTATCCACTGGGAGGGTCTCTCTGCCCTGCAGCCAGGGAGCACAGCACAGGCTTCCCAGCTCCAGTTCCCAGGAACACTCTCATGGACATTTGCACCATCAGCCTCACATGCTATGTTGCTAAAAGATGTGTTTCTGGTGACGAAGCCATCCTCTGAGATCCAACCCCAGACCCAAGCTGGAGCAGTTTTGGTGCTCATGGATTGTCCACCCCTGCCTGAGCACTCCTCTTCCTCAGACACACTCGTGATCGAGGGTGGATGGTGTTTGCCTGTGCACCAGGCAGTGTTCCACAGCTCCACTTCACTCTTCACTAGTAGACCTCACACCCCTGCAGGTCACACAACACACTATGTCCATGGAGACAGAGATTTGCTTAATACTGCCCCTAACGTTCAAATGCAGAAATACTGATTTATCTTCCAGGTGAGGCAGACTCAGAGGCACAGAGTAAGTTAAAAAGGGAATGGAAAGGGACTGAATTCATACAGCAGAACATCAGGGTGGCCTTACATCCACCCACACCAAGGTAGATGGAAAGGGCATCCTCAGGGAAACTCTTCTTGGTCATTTTGTGACCTCCTGTATGTTTTGGAGCGAGGTCACCTAGAGACAACTGCACTGCCCAGGTAAACCATAGAATCATTGAGGTTGGAAAAGGCTTTTAAGATTATCAAGTCCAACTAGAAACCTAACACTGCCAAGTCCATTGCTGAACAGTGTCTTTAGGCTCCATATCTACTCCTTTAAATCCCCCCAGGGATGGTGACTCCACCACTTCCCTGGGCAGCCTGTGCCAGTGTCTGACAACCCTTTTGGTGAAGAAATTTTTCCTAATATCCAATATAAACCACCCATGGCCCAACTTGAGGCCATTTCCTCTCATCCCAAATCTCCTTTTCAACCATGAAATTCCCTGTGAACCAGTCAGGAGGACATCTGGACAAATTCTGCATGAGAGAAGAATGAAGTTTAAGTTCAGTTAACACAGTTTAACTCCAGAGCTATGAACATATAGCAAATCCAGTTTACAAGTGCAGAGCAGGAATGGATGCAGAGCAAAAGGCCAAGGGCCCAAGAGTTCCCCGAAGGTGCCACCACAGCCATGATGACTCTGAAGGCCACCAAGGACTTTGCTGCAGTTTACAGAAATCTCCTTTCTTACTCAAGAAGCCACAGGACAAAGAGCACTCAAGTGTTCCCGAGCCCACTGCTCACACACAGCCTCTCCTCTGCCCCACCACGTGGTTTATAGCTCAACATCAAGAACTGCCCAGCAAAACCCACCATGTCCTCAATGCAGCCCAGCAGCACAGAGCTCTACCAAGGAGAAACCATAGGCAGCACTGAGATTTCAGGTGGTACTGAGACACCTCCTGAAGGCAAGTCAACAGGTTCAGTGCTGCTTTCATTAAATACATGCAATAAAAGCAGGATGTGTTTGGCAACCACCCCTGTTCAGAGCTGAGCCCAAGGAGTGATCAGAATGGCTGTGGGCTCCACAAAGCCCTCCAGCCTAAGTGGGCTTTGGCCACTAGTTTAATGCATTTTTTTTGGTTTAAGCCAGAAAGGTCCATTAAACAAACAAGCCTTTGGCTAGATCTTGGCTTACAGAGCTCCATGAAGCTTTGAACCCCCTGGACTTGGCTCTGAGAGCACCCGGGAGAGCTTCAGACGCGTCCCTGGCTCACACCTTCCAGCCACATTCCCTCAATATTTCCTCTTACAACCCCTATCTGGCAGCTCCCTGGCAGTTCTGGGGCTGAATGAAACTTCATGCTCCTTTTTCCCCTTGGCTGCAAACTGGGAACTGCCATCACCCATCACAGTGATCCCAAACAGCCCAGCCAAGAACCAGCTCCTCCAGCTCACGCAGAGCCCCATGCCCCACACCGAGCAAGCCACAGGGGCTGGAGCAGCTTCCACCCCTCACCTGCCATGCAGAGAGGCCGTTGAGGCAGCGAAAAATGAGAATTTGCATCTTGGCTGGGGCCTTCCTGCTGTTACTTGGTTTGGCTTTCGAGTTTGACAGCTTCTTGTGTTTCTACAAGGTTGGCAGGGCTTGTGCTGTGACCTGAGCCACAGCTCCACCGGAACAAACAGAGCATCTGCTCCCCACATAGAATCATTATGGTTGGAAGGGACCTCCAGGGTCATCAAGTCCAACCTTTATCCCATCATATTCCTAACCATTAGACCATCAGACCATGGCCTCAAGTGCCTCATCAACCTGTTTTTTCAACACCCCCAGGGACGGGGACTCCACCACCTCCCTGGGCAGCCCATTCCAGTGCCCAACCACCCTCCCAGTAAAGAACTTCTTCCTAATCTCCAACCTAAACTTCCCCTGATGGAACTTGAGGCCATTTCCTCTCGTCCTGTCATCAGCAATTGGGGAGAAGAGACCAACACCAGCCTCACTACAACCTCCCTTTAGGTAGTTGTAGAGGGCAATAAGGTCTCCTCTCAGTCTCCTCTTCTCCAGGCTAAACAATCCCAGTTATTTATAAGGTCTCCATAAGATTTGTTTTCCAGACCTCTCACCAGCCTCGTTGCCTTTCTCTGGACTTGCTCCAGCACCTCAATGTCCTTCCCACCCTGCAGTGCCCAGAACTGGATGCAGCACTCAAGGTGCTGTCTCACCAGTGCTGAGTACAGGGGCACCATCACACCCTTGTCTGGTCACACCATTTCTGATACACCACCCCTGAAACACCAGCGATGCCTTTCCCAGGGCATTACATCAAAGGGATGGGTGCTCCTAAGCCATGTGTGTGCCTCAGAAAAAGCAATTGCTGGAGTTTGTGTGTGGCTGAAGCTTTATCCTTTAAACCAAAACATTGCTCCTGTGTACAATTAGAAGTTAAAAGCAGGGAGGCTGAGCTCAAAGTTTTCCTCCATCATGTCCAGCACAGGAGAGCCAACCAATGCACAGCTGGGACAGGACTGTTTCCTGACAGATAGGGAAATAACAACCTACATCCAACCACATTAGCACTAATTAGCTCTTACAGGACTGAGCATGGGGCTCATATCAGCTTAATCAGTTGGGACTGTGATTAGAGCACGACTGTGGCTGGAAATCTTCCTTTGCAATAACTTTAACTTTAATACCATGTTCCTCATTCTTCCTTCTTTAAAAAGAGGAGATTTTTTTAAAGTGCAAACCTTGATTTGCTTTTAAATTGTGAAGGGGCTGGCATGGCTGGGAAAAGGCATGGGCCATTCCCACCAGGCAGCCAAAGGGTTAAAAGCTAGAGAAAGTCTTTGAAGAAAAATGCTAATGGGCTTGAAGGAATCTGTTGAGGACAGAAACCAGTTCCTATAAAAATGTTTTTCAATATATTTTACAGACTGGGCCCATTTATACAAGCACCAAATCTGCTATATGCAGGATGAAAGCCACTATCTAGGCTGGTCCAGCATCCTGTCTCCGAGAGCAGCCAGCGCCGGATGCTTCGGAGGAAGGTATAAAAACAATGGAGTAGTCAGACACGGGATAATCCAACCTCTTTCATCCAGACCTCTAAGAAAGATCAGTTTATATCCAGCAACCTGAGATTAAATGTACTTTAACAGTTTGCCTGGTTTTCTTTCCTGACAGATCTCTGTATTCCTGCCACAGTATTTTCCATTTCTACTCTGGAGTAATGGATTGGGGTCACAGAGTAACAATTCACTGTTTGATTTTGGGGGAAGCCTGGCAGTTTTGGTGCAAAGGGTAGAAGAAATGTTTGCTCTCAGCAGTCTGATGGGTGACGCTGTGGGCTTTGACCAGGATAAAAATAGGAACTGGTTGCTTTCCGAAGGGAAAAATAAACTGCTAAGTTTCCACTGAGTTGGAGTTGCAAAAATGCATCTTGGATTCTGGAGCACTTGGTAAAATATTGTGGTTTAGGCTCAGTAAATAGCAGAGAGCATTAGTTTAGAAATAGCAGCGTAAATACACAGCTTAATGGGATGGTTTGTTTCAGGTTCTTTTTTGGGCTATAGACTCATCAACCTGTTTTAGTTTCAGCTTTAAGGGGCTGGCCCATGCACCTTAGCTGCCCATCTGCCACCCAAAACCGAGCTACAATATATCATGTCATAGCAGATACTGGGAAAAGGGTTAAAACTGGGAATCTGGACTTCATCTTCCCTGCAGGCTGCTGTCAATCCCTGGATGCTGCCCACACCTCTCAGCATGGGACCTGGGTTTGTAGGGATCTGGCCCAGCTCAGGAGCTCAGCTCCCACCTCTGTGGGCAGACAAGTTGGGGTGGTTCCCCCAAGGAAAAATGAGCAAGAGTGTGGGGTCATCTCTTCTGCCAGCCCTATCATGCAACACCGAGTGCTCCATCACCAGAAAGGACACATCTAAGCTTTTGTTTTAAAGCTTAAGTTTGATCTCAAAACCAAACAATCTTCCAGCAGATGCTGGACAAGGTGCAGTACTTCCAAGCCAAGCTGAGCTGAGAAGTTGTCATCAAAACTCTTGGGCCTTTTGTGTCCATGCTGGATGTGTTCACATCAGTGATGCCCTCCTCAACCATACCCACCTGCAGCCCACAGCTTCAGAGACCTTCCTGGTGCCAGGGGCTCTTCTTTGGCATCTGCTGAAAGCTCCATGTCAACACAACCTTCCCCTCACACCAAGTTGCAGCCCTGGAGACCTGGCTGGAGAAATCCTTAAGGTGATGAGGGCAGCTATCTATAGATTCTGGGTTGTATTATAAGAGTGATTATTTAAAATCTTAAGTGGTGCCTCTCCCATCTCAGCACATGTCCAGACCAGATGAGAGAGGTGCTGGGATGCATGGGGTGTCCCACGGGGTGTCCCCAAGGGACACAGGCATTTAGAGCAGGGCAGCTCTTGGAAACAGGGAAACTGTTGGAAACAGCATTGTGGCCCATGTCACCAGTGAGACACTGAGCATGCAGCCACCACCACGTCTTGGCAATGAGAAGATGCTCCTGCATCATCTCCTCGAGCCACCCAAGGCACGGCACTGAGACTCAGCAGAGAGGAAGAATGAGACTAACGGAGCGCACACTCACGGTGCAAAGCCCAAAGAGTTACATCCCACCCTGGGCATGAAGCTTTTTGTAGAGGGGACCCACCAACATCCCCATCAGCAAGCCCCCAACAGCGTGGTGGGCACCCACCTCACCATCACGCTCTCAGTGCACAAACCCTGCTGCTCCTCCAGCTCCAGCTCTGCTTTACCACTAGATGGCACAGGTCATTGAGAAATGCTTTATTTTATCAATATTCAGTTTTATCCCAGAGCCAGACCCGAGCAGAAACCCAAGCCCTTGTTTCAGTGGAGACCACAGATCCCTACGAGCTTGCAGCAGGGAAGGGGGGAACAAGGTCCTTGTTCAACCAGAGGATGGGTGGCTGAGAAACTTGCCTGGTGCCTGCACACCTCTGGTTCAACACCTTCCCTGTCCTGCTATCTTACTTCCAGTAACAGCATCTCTGTAATTTTTGCCAGCTACACTAATGAAATGCCTCTGTAAAACTGCCAGCCCATAAACCCGGGCTCAGGTATCACACAGACCTTCTAAAATTCTTTTTCATGGTGTAAAAACCCAAATTAACAGGTGAGTACCAAGCTGGTTCATTTCTTTTTCTATCAATTCTACATATTCTAGAATTTTCTATTAATTCTACATACTCCATGCACGAATTGGACCCAGAACCCAGCTTTAGACTCCTGGGTGTCCAGATCCCATCTGAGTCAATGCCTGTTGACAGCCAAGGGGAGCAAAACTGAAGTGATTTGGCACTTTGGGCCAGTACCTATCTAAAGTGGTTACAGGTCAGCCTAGGCAAGAGTATTTCTTTGCTGTCCAGTCTGGATTTCAAAGTGAATTCCCCCTAACCTTTCTCACAGCTCCCAGCGACCTTCTCGGATCAGGTTTTACCAGCAGGAACATTTATGGAGAGTGAATTTCCAAGCCACATGGATTCATGGAAAATTAATTTCAAAGCACATGCCTGAGCACTCGCAAGCATCCAACTGTTCATCTGATCAGGGAGCGGGGCTGCTTCCATGCAGCTCATCTGGTCAGTCCCACTCAGCAGAACACCAAATGCTCCCCAAAACATTTCTTGGAGCTTCAGAAAGCTTAAAAAGCCAGCAGGTGCTTGGCTCACCCTGAACACTGGTTACACCTGGGGGACAGTCACCATCAGAGGAGTTAAAGAAGATTAAACTCACTTGATAAATCAACTACCTGCTCAATTCCAAACTGTGTGTGAGCCTCATGATTGCAGCCCCCGAGCTTCCAAACTCAGAGTCCATAGGGAAATGCAGACACGAGGGTGATGCTACCTCCAAATACACACGAGCTGTTGGAATGACACATCTGAGCAATGCTGGGGCTAAAAGTGTGAACCTTGTAAAAACTGCAATGGGAAAACCAGTTTTCTACTCGGTGTGGGGGGAAAAAGGAGGAAGGAGCTTGGAGGAAGGAGCTTGGAGGAAGGAGCTTGGAGGAAGGAGCTTGGAGGAAGGAGCTTGGAGGAAGGAGCTTGGAGGAAGGAGCAAAAGAATTGTGATTACAGTCCTGAGCCTGGCACATGGAAAAGAAGAAAATGAAACATGGGAATACGTTCACCACTAGGAGGGTCCTCAGTGCCCCGTTACGCCTCCCAGGGGCTCTGCACTGACCTGTGAAACCAAAGCAGCCCCTGACACACTATTTCTCATGTGCACACACCAAGCAGTGCTGGGCTGGCTCTTTCTGTGAATTACTGGCACTAAAGGACCTTGCATTTAAAGGCAGCTTTTATGCGTATGTATCCATCAATTATTTATGCATAACATCTCAATGAGCACAAAAATTGGCTCGTTTGAGCTCGGTAAATAAACATTGAGTAATGTGAATTCCTAATAACCCTGCTATTCAGCTCCATTTAAATCAGTAAAACAAGTCAAAACGATGCAGCTGACAAAAGGCATTGTCCATCAGTGCTGGAGCCCAGCATCCCTCATCACTCAGACTTCATGGAGGTGCTCTCCAAAGCCAATTCATGTGATAACTCTGACACATGTTGCAAACTAATGTACTTTATGAATGACTTGTGCACTTCTTGGTGTTTGATCACAAAGCAAAGCCCTGAGCAAACATGGCTGGAGGGTTCAGCCTGATGCTCTGGTTTCTACTTTGAGATGCTGAACCATCACATCATGGGACTGAGCCACCTCCATTGCCATGCCTAGGGCACCCACACAACCAAGCAGAGGTCTGAGGACTCTGCAAGCTTGGAAAAGCAGCAAAAAGTTTGTTTTCAGGCACCTGAAGAACATTTTCAGATATTTTGGACCCATAATGAGAAATTCTTCCATGTTCAAAGTGCAAATCCTCTTTAACATAAAATAGCTTGGATCAAATATGGTTCAGGTTACAGTTGGGTTTGGGGTTTGTTTTGCTTTTTAGTAACCCTCCTGCCAATAACCTTGAGTCCTCCATGAGAAATGTTTGTGGCATTAATTGCAATTAAAAAAAAAAGTGAGCCAGCAGTCCAAACCAAAGTCTGCCTGGAAAGGCTTTAAAGGAGAAAATAAATAAAATGGTTCACAGGCTGCACCAGTTCCTTTCCTTGCCCATGTGTGGAAAATGTTAAACATGTCCACCAAGCAGGTGAGGGTCCCCACAGCACCTCCTGCCCAGCTTACTGGGGGTGAGCAGAGCACCCCGTGGGTGCATGTTCATTTATCACTTTGTAGAAGCCAGAATAAATCTTCCCCTTTCTTTGTCTGGATATCCCATAGGAGCTCCATCTTCCAAGCAGGGTATGAAAATGGATGTTCAACCCAAAGCCATCCTTGGAGATCTCCAGTTGTGCAGGCATCTTGCTAACCCCATGACCAGGGCTGGAGGCATTGGTGGTCCAAGGTTGGCTGTGGGCATCTCCACAGGGGAGAGCAGAACCCATCTCCAGCCACTGCAGGAACTGAAGTTAGAGGTTTTTTGGACTATGCTAGACCAAGCATAAGCAGATGTTTCAAACTTCTCAGCCTTTTTTGTGTGATCCTTTCCACCCAGAAAGGCTCCTTCAGGTGGGTGCTGGGGCCATGGCTAGGAAATTTTGCATGGGTGGCATCAGATCTCATTGGTTGCACAGCAGCAACTGGAGGGAGATCATGTTTTAAGTGTGTTGCTCTTGCCATAACTGTGGGTCCTTGCCCACCCTCCCATCCCTGTAGCCCTTCTTTAGCCACAGGGATTAACCATCATCCAAGTGGAGGACTCAAGTTGGGAGAAGGCTTAACAAAGACTTTTTCAGCACTCACGTTGTGGTACCCAGAGCAGGAAGATGCTGCCCAAGATGACATCCTCAGGCCATGAGCCCCCTTTTGGCTTTACTGCCTTTCAGTAAAATTGAAATCAAACTAAAAGGCATTAATAAAGGGAGATCTGAACCTCCTGACTGAATTATTTTCAGCCAGCTTCACTTGGATTTCCCCAGCTAAAGCATTGGAGGGGGAAAGGGGCTTTGCAACAAGGTGGGGCCAGCTCTTCCCATGGGGATGAAGGGATTGCTCTGGAGACACAGCAGATTATGGCACATTTTTGAACTGAAATAAGAAGCAAAAAGCACACAGTGGACATGCAAGAGGACCCTGAAGGGAAAGGATAACTCTTGTTTGCACAAGCAGCAAGCATGGGAGAAGTACATCAGTTATCTGCACCCAAAGAGCCTGACCCAAACCCTGTAAGACCTCAGTGACCATGAACAGCCACGGCTCAACCAGCATGGGGGGAAACTGAGGCCCACAAAAGTAAATTGATTCCCTCTGGGTCCCTCAAGCCCAAACCCCAGCCTAGTGCCCACCCCACAGCCAGGCTCTAATTGTTTAGAGGCTTAATAAGTTGTAACTTAAAACTAGTTTATGGCTGTACATAGAGAGGAAAAAAAAAGCCCTGTCGTAAAGTATTTATTACACTTCCTTTGGAAATGATGACAGTCCTCCAGTGAATGTTTTTATTGTTATTCATCATCTTTCGAGAGGGTTAGACAGCTCTGAAATACAGCTTTAATATGAGAGCCAAATGAGAAAGTGCAGATTTAAGGGAAACCTCGGCAGATCAGGTTTCACTCAGTGCCTGCAGCACTCACAACATGTGGTTCTGATCTGCAGCTCCACTTTGTTGTACCCAAACTGAAACTGCATTAAATTCGCTGCTCAGGAACTGCAAGAGGACAAGAAATGCACACAAAAAAGGGTTCGTTTTATGTGTGTGACTCCCAGGTAATCCCTTCCTTGGAGACAGAAACGGGATTTATTCTGCCGCAGGCTGCAACATCGTGCTCAGAAATAAGGTGAACAGAATTGGCTTCTTATTTTCCCGAGTTTGTTGTTTGAACAAAAGACACCAAGGATGTGATTGGAAATGGTGAAAGCCCTGCCAGGCCCCTGCAGGGCAGGGCTGCAGGTGAAGCCTTTCAGCAGATAATCCATTTGG
Source organism: Aegotheles bennettii (assembly GCA_013398125.1). Lineage (NCBI taxonomy): Eukaryota > Metazoa > Chordata > Aves > Caprimulgiformes > Aegothelidae > Aegotheles > Aegotheles bennettii. Next base: position 84,504 of record VZRW01004285.1, on the reverse strand, counting down.
AAGAATACACCGGATTTTCCTCAATTAAAAACCTCGTGCATGCACAGCCCATGCCACCCTGCCCACAAACAGCTTCTTGAAGCCCAAAGCCCAGGAGAAAGGGTTCACCTCTCACAAATCCCTGCTGGCCCACCAAAGCAGAGGAAAACCAATGACAACTCAAGCAACAGCTTTGGGTGTAAGATGCCACGACACGCTATGGCTATTAATTAATTATACATGTTAATGCAAGAGTGCCCATCTAAGAAACCAGCTGCTTCACCAACGCCTGGGAACAAGCTTACCCTGGCCAAAAACCTGGAGAAAGATGGTTATGCCTCTCTGATGAGAAAACACCCAATGAAACCTATCACATTATATCACCCCCTTCCTCTAAGGCAGGAGTGAGGGTGCACCAGGTGCACCTCCCAGCCTGCAACAAATCATATCAAAACAGTTGTACAATCAGAGCAGCCAAACCTGACCAGGTTTCTTGTTATGATCTGGATGGATACATATGGACCTGTATCTCCACCTGCAGTTTGGGCCCAGGGTGAGGTAGAGAGAGGAAAGAGAAGAAGAAACACATATAACCCAGAGGTTTGCTCATGGGAGCACAAGGGTTTGGTAGGGCAGTATCCCAGCTGGGTACTACTGCATCCCAACCACATCACCCTGGGTACCACTGCATCATCTTGGACACCACTGCGTCACTCTGGGTATCACCACATCTCAACTGCATCACCCTGGGCACCACTGCAGCCCTACCACATCATCCTGGGCACCACCGGATCACTCTGGGTATCACTGCAACCCAACAGCATCACCCTGGGTACCACTGCATCACCCTGCTGGCAATTCCCCAGCCCACACTGCCCTCCTGAAAGCCCCAAACTCCTTTGTCTGGTTTAACAAAAGACCATCCCTGTGGATGCTGGAGGAGGAGGGAGGATTCCCCAAGCACTGGGCAGCAGATGCTGGGGAGCTGTGCAGCCTGTTGTGTGTTTTCACTTTGTTTAACAGCTGCCCTTTGGATCGTGCTACTTCACAGGCTGTGGATGACGAGGCTGTCACAGGAAAAGCAGCCAAACATTTACCTACCCCTCTTTGATTTAAAACAGCTTGAGGAGGGCTGAAAGTCTGAACATCAACATTTAGCTAATCCAACCTTTCCTCCTGCCAGAGAGAGCAAGTACTGAAGAGTTAATGAAAATAACTCCTCTGCCCTAAAGAAATCATAGTTTGAATGTAGAGTCATGCAAACTCCAATCACCCTCACTTAACACTTGCACAGAATTATTTTAACACTTGATTTTAACTTAAACAAACACTCTCAGTGCTGCCGACAGGGGCGTGGGAGCTCCCTGCTGCTGGGTGACCAAAAGTTGAGGCAGGAGGCACCTACCCCCAGATAGGAGAGGTCAGCAGCATCTGACCCCTGGGGGGCAGACACCATCCCCAACTCAATGTTACTGTAGCTCTGCTCTGTGACAGCTCGAGCTTTTCTTCTTTTAAGCTAAAAATGAAAAGAAAAAGGCTGTCTGGTGGTAGCCCAGGGTCCTGCTGCACCACAGGGTTTAGCTAATTCACAGCCACCCTGGAGACATCTGCAAGATGAGACATTCCCTGGTGACTTCTTTGTCCGGGACAGTCCCAGCCTCAGTGACCCATTGGGAAACACTTCCCCAATGCCCCAGCCAGCAATTTGTCCAGAACCTTCTTGGGGAAAGAGGGGGAGGAAGGACTCCTCCTGCTGACCCCAGGTCCAGGATGCTGGGAGGCCACGTCTCGCCTCCCATCTGGGCTGCGAGCTCCGAGCGGAGCCAGTCGGTCTGACAACCACTGGCTCTTCCCTGCTTAGAAATGCTGAGAACATCAGATAATCCGGGGAGGTTGGGGTCAGCTGCACAACTGCTTTATCCCAGGCTCTGCGTGTGTCTGGGTACTGGGAACGCCACAGCCTCTGCTTTTTTATACTGGATATTATTTTAAATACCCCTCCTTTATTAGCTCTTCTCACAACAGACCTGCTGAAGCCTGAAGGGAAAACGCTTCAGGGAGCACCAATCCAGGAGGTTTCCATGTTTCCCCTGACACAAACCCTGCCTCCCATCTCCCAGCCCCGCAGCAGTAAGCTGCTGATAAAATTGCAGGTCAGGGCCCTTGGCTCATGTCCTCCTCCCTGCTTCATATTCCAGAATTACATTGCTTTATACATCCTCCCTCCTGTAACGTGCAGAAGATGACTGAGCTCTGCTGAGCCTGAGAACTGTTTGATTTTAAAGGTTGGACTTGATGACCCTGGAGGTCCCTTCCAATCATAATCATTCTATGATTTAAGCATCTTTGCAATGTATTTTTGCTGCTGAAGCTCCGTTGCCAATTCCTCCCCCCAGAATCACACAGTTTATCAACTATTGATAAAAACAACAAAGGCTTTGGGGAACAACAGGTTGGCCTCTGTGTTCAGAGTCAGCCCAGCACCCAAAAGTCACATCTTTAAGTTTTTCCCCAAAAACAGGTAAAAAGACCAGTTTTTCACTTTCTAAGTGGGAGCTGCATTCTCATATGATTTTTCCAAGAGTCACTTGGTGAAAAACAACCCTCCCATGGTCTACAAAGCTCTTGAAAGAGCAGGCAATGGGCAATGAGCAGAGACACAAGCCCAGGGCCACACACAAGCTGGGGTGGTGTGGCTTGTCCTCTCCCCAGCATCCTCCCTCCTAAGTCAGTTCATCTCTGCCACTGCTCACCCAGGGTCACCCCAGGGAAGCTGGGTGGGAGCTGAGCTCTCCCACATATCTCAGACACTGTCACAAGCACCACTTCCCTCCCACCAGGCCCAGATACTGGGAAGTTAAGACCCAATTTTAAAATATCTATAGTATGTAAAAGCAAAAGGGTTGAAGCAGCTCTGCTCTGGGGACAGGCTGAGAGAGTTGGGGGTGCTCAGCCTGGAGAAGAGAAGGCACCGGGGAGACCTTGGAGCACCTTCCAGTGCCTGAAGGGGCTCCAGGAAAGCTGGAGAGGGAATTCGGACAAGGGGAAATGGGTTCAAACTAAAGGAAGGGAGATTTAGACTGGATAATAGGAAGAAATTGTTTGGTGTGAGGGTGGTGAGAGCCTGGCCCAGGGTGCCCAGAGAAGCTGTGGCTGCCCCTCCCTGGCAGTGTTGAAGGCCAGGTTGGATGGGGCTTGGAGCCCCCTGGTGTGGTGGGAGGTGTCCCTGCCCATGGCATAGAGTTGGAACTGGATGGGCTTTAAGGTCCCTTCCAACCCAAAGCAGTCATGGATTCTGTGATTTGCAAGTGGAAAAATCAGGAATGCTGAAACAGAGCAATAGAAAGATCAGAGACAGAGAAAGTTGAGCCTGGCTGGGGAAACAGGCAGACCCCACGGGGCTGAAGCTCAGCGATACCCAGTCCTGTGTGAACAGAATTTCCACATTGCCCCAAATCCCAAGTCCAAGGATTTTGGGGGATTTTTGCCCCAAATCCAAGGATCCCAGCCTGAAGACCAAGCCTTTCTCCTCCAAGCCATTCAGCGTGGACTCGCTGCTCATCAGCTGCCTGCCTGATGCTCTTGCTTTTCATGCAATTAAATGCCTTTGTCTGCATCCTTTTCCCTGAGCTCTGAGCAGAGCTGTGCAGGATCCACGGCAGCTCTGGGGCGACTCGCTTTTGTCTCCAGGATCTCACATGCACCAGCTGCCGCACGCATATTTACTTCTTTTAAAAGCATTTTCCCCTCTAACTTGGCACAAAAATCTGATTACCACAGTATTTTTCATTCTTTAAATAAACAGTGTGTAACGCGCCATAATTACACTCCAAGGCTGGGAATGACCAAACTCAGACTTTGGGGGATTTGTCACGTCAGTTGTGGAACTGCTTTAAATCTCCCAAGAACCCCAAGAAAAAGTGAATCCCTTTGGATTTTTTAAAAAGGGATTATTCCCAAAGGAAGCAACCTGTCCCCTGCAGCTGCACTTTTTAGGCTATAGCAGGACAAGGCTGTCTCGGTGGGCACACGACCCTCTGTGGGCATTTTGGGTGCAAAAACCCCATCTCTGCAGCAAATTGCAATCATGATAAATAGGGAAATATTTCTCCAAGCAATCCCCATTGTGTTGTGAATGATCCCCCTGCCCATCACTTCAGCTGCAGCCGGGGCTCCCCATGGATGCAGCACCCACAAGGGAGGAGCCTGAGGCTGCATCCTTCACTCTGGCTGCTGGCTGGAAGCAGATGGCAGAGTATTTTGCATTTCCATTCCAGTAGAGCATGAAGGAGAGCATGCACTTCACTAACAAGAGATCAGCTACTATTTATCTTACACGGGTGACTTCGTTGTAGCAATAGCACCAAAGAGAGGTTTAAAACCTCTTCCTCAACAAGCCATTGTTTTTCTGAACAGCATTTGGGGAAAGAGCAGAGCTCAGAAAATAAAAAGGAGGCAAAAGTACAGACCTGGACATCTACAGCAAACTGGTGTAACTTCATTAATTTAAGACTTTTTGTATATTAAATTTCATGTATTTGTGTCTCATGTCACTTTTTATAAATTTTATATCTCGATTGTGGATCCCTGAGCAGGACTTTGGGGTTTTTTCCCCTTATCACCAAATTCCAAGGTGTTTGCTCCAGCAGTTGCCCCAGGGTAAGGGCATTTTACTCCGCAGGTGCAGAGATGCTCTCACCCACGGGTCACCCCATAGCTCACATTATCCTTTTTAATGCTTCCTCTGAGCACAACAGGATGGACCTGGTGGAGGATGCTGATGGATGAAGCTGTGGGGAGAAGGGAAATACCTGCTGACCATGCCTGGCCACCAGCCAGCCTGCAGGACCACAGATGGAGCAAGGACCAACAATGCCAGGAAGTTGTTGATAACTGACTCGACGCTCACTAATGACATTGGCTTCCTTTATTTCCCACCTCTCACTACCCCGAGCCTGATGCCTCTGCTGTGCAACACTCGTTCCTGTGCCATAACAACACAACCGCAAGATCTCAGTGTCTGCCTGCTAGAAAAGAGCCTGCAAGAGCAGGAGGAGGCAAGAGCCAGCTCTAATGCACAACAAAGTCTCCATTGGAAAGAACAGACTCCTTAAAAAAGAAATATCTTGTAAAAGACAAAAAATACTTCTAGACTTGATTCTGTTTATTCTATTCTACACAAGCTCTCCAAGGTATAGATGGTGCCAGATCCCACCACGGCATAAGTATCTGTTATTTCAGCAGTAGGTAGATCAAAGCATCAAGTTCTACAAGGCCAAGGGCAAGGTCCTGCTCATGGGTCAGGGCAATCCCCAGCACAAACACAGGCTGGGTGAAGAATGGATTGAGAACAGCCTTGAGGAGGAGGACTTGGGGGTCTTGGTTGATGAGGAGCTCAACATGAGCTGGCAGCATGTGCTTGTAGCCCGAAAAGCCACTGGGATCCTGGGCTACATCAAAAGTCACCTGAGAAGCAGGGCAAGAGGGGATTCTTTCCCTCTATTCCAATCTGTGAGACCACCCCTGCAGTGCTGGGTCCAGTTCTGGGGTCCCCAAGACAAGAAGGACACAGAGCTGTTGGAGAGAGTCCAGAGGAGGCCATGAAGATGCTGCGAGGGCTGGAGCAGCTCTGCTCTGGGGCCAGGCTGAGAGGGGTGGGGGTGTTCAGACTGGCTAAGAGNGGAGGGAGAAATTGTTTGGTGTGAGGGTGGTGAGAGCCTGGCCCAGGGTGCCCAGAGAAGCTGTGGCTGCCCCTCCCTGGCAGTGTTGAAGGCCAGGTTGGATGGGGCTTGGAGCCCCCTGGTGTGGTGGGAGGTGTCCCTGCCCATGGCAGGGGGTGGCACTGGGTGACCTCTATGGTCCCTTCACACAGACCAGTTTGGGATTCTATGCTACTCAAGGCCACCATCACTAGATAAGGTTACAGCAGCACAGGGAATGCCCTGGGGACACCAAGATCATTGCCACAGGGTCAGCAACTTGCAAAAGTCTTAAACCTTTTCTGCCATTCAAACCATGACACCACCTGCATCTGCCCCATGATAAATCCCAGGAGATTTGGAGGAGTACAGACAACACTACAAACCAGTTGAACGTTCAAAGAAAGTGGTGGAGACAGTAAGAAAGCCCCAAGAAATACCACCTTAGCCATCATCATCTTTTGATTTAGCTCTTAATTACATGCTACAGGATATACAATTATGATATCAAGCCAGTGTACAAAGCAACTCAAAACCTGCTTTTAAGACTAAAGAGACAATGAATCAATTTTAAATTAAAGTTGGAGCAAATGCAGAGCTGATTCGTCCCACCCAAGACTTAGACCATCTGCCAATTCATCAGATGCTAGCATCAATTCAGAAGCAAGGAAATCAGCTTGTTAGTGTGTAAGGGGAAATTTGAGAAAAAAGGAATAAAAAAACCACCCAACCAACCACCCAAGGCTTTCAATAGATTTCAGGATCTTTAAGAAAATCAGACTGCTAGGAGGATCAAATTAGAGATGTGTGAACATGGGCAGACAAGGGAATTCTCAACAGCTCCGTGGTCTGTTTACTCACTCCTTATTTCTAGAGGTGACTTGCATGGTTGGAGCAAACCTGAGAAATCCCTGCCAGTGGCCGCAGGATGCTGGAGAGTCTCCTCAATGAAACCCTCCAATATCATCCTCAATAATCCAGCAAAATTTGGCAGCTCTGCTTCACGAGGTGAAAGGCATCACTGAGGTTTAAACGAAGATGTCCTTGGCTGGACTCTTCTCTATTGTAATTGAAAGATTACAGCCCCCATCCACAGGGAGGCATGAAATACTGTTTCTGTAGTGATGCAGACTACAGCTGCCATCACCATTGAAAAGGTCTGAATGAGAAAATGGGTGAAATAAAACTAGAAGTGGCGTTTTGCCTTCTCATCTGCCACATCTCCACCTCTGGACCGCTGTGGAGGACCCAGAGCTTCAAAAACCACGTTGGAATTAACACAATTATTACAGGCTTTATGCATCCAAAGACTTCTGAGGTCTTTCCGACTGCTGGAAGACTTGGAACTGGCTTTTGCATATTTTGGATGACCTATTTATCCCAGAATTGGCAAGGCTAGGGAGCAGTTTTCCTCACCAGGCAGGTCTGGGTCATGGGGAGTTGGTAGGAAGGAAGGAAGGAGGTGGAAACTTCACGTCAATAACAGCCCTCACCCCTTTCAGCTCCCTGCCTTGCTGATCGTGCCCATTCCTTGGCAGGGAGGAGGTGGGACATGGGGGTTTGGTTTTGTTTTGAAAAAAGTAAATCCCTTTTTCAACTGACTTACATAGTCAGAGCCTCAGATCTCCGGCCAGAGGCATGTTCTCACTGTCAGTAACAGATTTTAAAAATAAATATACCCCGTGTCTGCCAGTAACGGGTCTTCTCTAATTAGCCAAGAATCCTGACTGCTTTTGCTGAACAATTTTGGGTCTCTGGTGCTGGGCTGTAGCTGCCTCCAGGGACTGCTCTCCGTTACACAGGGCCTGGATGAACTCTGCTGGGTCCCTCCCTGCTTCAGCTCCTCTGAAAGCACAAGCCCCCATTTTCCACAGGAGAGGGGCAGCAGGGCAAGGAGCTGCCATTAATGTGTTAATGGGGTGGCAATGAGGCAAAAAGGACATGGCACCAAGGTCTGCACTCCATCATGGTCAGCAGAACAAGTCTCAGGAGGTCTAAGGCAGAGTATGCTGAGAGCACACAACATCTCAAGGTCTTTGCTGTACACACACATGCTGCAGGGTATCAGAGGCAGCATTATTCTTGTACAGGACCCTAAAGATTAATTATTAAGGGCAATTTGGCTTCCAAGAATTCTCCACACCAGGCATTTACTAGCCCAGATGGATTCATGAAAGAGCAGGAGCACACTGAGGAAAGGGCCATGCTGGATCACACCCAACCCACGCACCTCTCACCCCATCTCCTGAAACAGTCCTGACAGGAGCACAGGGAAAACTCCAGGAATCACCCCCAGAAGAAACCAGGCAGTATCCCTGACTTCCCAGTGAGCAGGAGAGTCCACTGCACCAGTCCAGCCCCATCCCTGCCTTGCATCCCCCATGCTTTTTCCAGCCTGGGAACTGCTCAGGAGACATTGCCCCACCACATCAGCTTCTGATGCTACTCCAGAGCATCCTGCTGCCCAGTCCTCATCACCTGCTCTTGCCCAGTTGCCAGAGTTTTGACATCAGTGAAACTCTGGGGTGAAATCTCCCATGCTTTACTTTCTCTTTTCTTCAACTTTGCTCCAAGTCTCTCCTCATCCAGGAAACGCTGGCACCCTGGAGGCAGCTTTTCTCCAAGAGGAGCACCACTTGAAGGAACACAAGGACCTGAATGGGTCCAACCTCTACTTTACACCTGGGTCAAGCACAGCACCAGCATTCAGATGAAATCTGGTCTTCATCATCTCAGTCCCCAGCTCCACTCCTGCTCCAGCAGCCAGAGCTGCATCATAGAATGATTATTGTTGGAAGGGACCTCCAGGGTCATCAAGTCCAACCTTTATCCCATCATATTCCAAACCATTAGACCATGGCCTCTTATTTAACACATTGTCTTTTTCTCACCAGTTACACTTGAGGCCTTCAAGGATATGATTTTTGAAAAAAACACTGTGCTTTCCTAGGTGATGAGAATTTCAGCTTCCTCAGCTGATGAGTTCTCCCCTGCAGAGGGATGGACACCACCAAGACAGTATCTGGAGCACACACAAGCAGCCAGCAAGAGCAAACAAAACCGACCAAGCTCCCGTTGCTCCAGCACCCAGAATAGAATGAAAATATAATCCCAGAGATAATAAAGAGGCTTTATTCCAGCTGTCAGTCAATCTGCCTCCACTCCTCGCCTGCCCTCCAGAGAATACTTTTAAAGGCCACAGACTTGTAGGTGATGATGTTTTATTACACCTCAAAAAGAAAGAGAGGAGGGGAAAAAAAAGAAAACAACACACAGAGGAATGCAGTTTCATTTGCAGTTTCCTGAAACCTGAGCAGAAAGTTTATAAAAACTTTGGGTCATGTTTGGAGTTAGGAAAATTGCTCTCCTTTTCCTCTTTCTGTTTGCTGAGCAGCACCACCAATCCCACAACCTTCCCACTGCTTCTTTCTCTCTCCAGCAGCATCGCAGGTCCAAGCTTTGCTCTGTTGGCTTGGACTGAAATCAGAAAGCGAGGGTCTGAACAAGATCCTTCTTGTAGTTCACACACCCTCCTCCAAAAAACAAAGGATTAAGAAAAGCAATTTGATCCCCACTTCCCAAGTCTGAATTGTCTGGAAAGTGCTGTTACTTCAGGTCAAAAGAAAAGCAGGAAAAAAACCAACTTCTGAATGTCAAAAGAAACAAACAAAAAAAGATGTTTTCCCTAAAAAGTAGGAGCTGATGTTGGAAACTAGGAGAGGAGCCAGGCTGAGCCATCCTCACCCGTGACCCTCAAAGTGCCTGTTGCAAAATTGTTTTAGGCAAAAAACACACCCAGGAGAGCCTGGAACCTCCTCACCTGGGCTGGTTTGCACCAAGGACTGGCTACACCAAGGAGAAGATCAAGGGGGGAGGGGTGTTGCTAATGAGATGTGGGCACCTGCACACCGACCATGACCAACCACAGGCCCAGAGGGCAAAGCAGGGCTTGAGAGGCTTCACCAAGGTAGCCCATTGTGCCTGGTCCCTTCATGGAGGTGTCTGAGCTCACATTGGGCATCACCCAGCCCAGCAGTCCCACTCCATTTTTGCTCCCAAATAATCCTCCCATGTGCTTTGCAACCTTGAGCCTCCAACTACCTCAAGGTAGATACACAACAGCCACGAGACACCATCTGCATCTCTGAGCATTTCCCCCATATTCATCCAACAACCCATCAGCACATAACACACCATTCCCATGGCTACATACACCATCAAGCCAAGGTGCAGAGTCCAAAATGAGTGTCCCCTCACTGCACTTTCCAGGTGCTGGCAGCACTGTGCTGCCAAGCATGAAAAACAGCATAAAAAGGCCATGTGGCCTCTTCTTCCATCACTTCTTCCACTCACGTCTAGCAACAGCAGAGAGAAGAAAGCATGCTGGAAATCAGAGCAGGATATTGCACAAGGAGGCTGAAATAAAGTTTACAAAAGCAACTTTGCTCTAGTATTTCCCAATTTTAAGACCTGAACTTTGCATCCTCCACATTCTTTTTAACATAGATCTTTCAGGGTGGTTTTAAAGCAGGGACATTGGAGGTGGCATGGGAACCAGGTCAGAGAAGCTGTATCTGAGCACTGGGATGGGGCCATGACGGACCTGTGATATTTTGTTTTGAGGAAGAATGTCACACTTCTCCTTCAGGCCAAGAGCACTTCATTCTGAAGACCAATGTGGCCAAGGAGACAGAGCTACTCAGGAAAATTAATTTATTATTTCTCATTGCTGTTAAATCTTGAAGGCCAGATCACCAGCGGCCATAAACCCACCGAGCTGCACCAGCTCTACCTGCTGCAGCTCAAGCCCAACAGTCAATTATTTAGATAAATCAAGCTCAAAGATTTTAGCAAAGCACCAACTTTGAGAAATGTTGGCTTATCTATACCAGAAAGCTGCTGTCCCCCCCTAGACACGTGCCATTCACCTGCAGGGGATCAGTCCAGCCCAGACCCAACACCAACGTGGTCTGAGATGCCAGCAGGGATGAATTTGAGGGTCGAAAGTACCATGGCACTCCTGAAACCCTGATCTCTGGTGCTGCATCACTTCAGCCAGGAGCTGGGCAAAATCCCAGCCAGCCTATTCCCACAGACAGATGAAGGGTCCAGGTGCCTTTGGATCTTGTCCCATTTTGCCACATATTTGTGACCATTTTACACAGAGCACGCTAACGGAGACTTTAAGGACTCCTGTGATCACTTGGTCCATAGCCCAACCTTGTGGTTTCAAAAAAACCCCCAAAATATCTGAAAATAATCAAGAAACACCCTGGGAAGGCTGTACTAGGATAGCTCTGTGCCACAACCATCTAATTCAAGGAACTTAATGGTCCTTAGAAGAAAAGGTGTTTTCACCTCCTTTCCCTGCAGGAAGGCACATCAACCTGGCTGCAGAACCTGCTCCTTGGCATGAGTCCCACCAGGCCCAGGCTCTTCATTGCTTTCCAGCTTCTTCAGGTTACATCCAATTTCTTCCCACTTTACCACCCTGACAGAGGAAGAGCCCAACACTGCACTGAGGTTTCTGAAGTCATCAGTGTTTTTCTTCCAAATAAACCAGGCCAAGCTCAGCTGGAGAGCTCTTGGATGCAGGAGAAGCAGAGATGTGAAGGCAGAGCTAAACCAAGCCAGGTAATTACAAGACAACCTCCTCCAAAGTGAAGCTACATCAAGTCTTATCACACTACATCAAGCCTTCTCACACTTCCAGGAGCCACCTGTGTCAGTCCATGCCCATATGAACAGCCACAGCAGCTACACAAGAATTGGGAAGCAGCAAGACATCCACATGCTCAATCATCCAACAAGATACTTCCAAAAATATCCACTTTTCTTTGCACTGTGGGACCCAAAATGCTGTAAAAGCAGCTTGGAGATGCTCATGGACAGCCCCTCTTCCACAGGGATTGAAAGTCTCCAGCTGGTTTTGGGTATGACCAGCCAAAAGCAGATCATTCATGCAAGAAAAGCAGCATCTATTCCTCTTTAAGTCCTTCTTTTTCCCCCACTACCACCCCAACTGTCCAAGTCACCAATGTAATGAATTGCAGAGAAAGAAACACTTCCATCTCCTCTCCCCAAGGGATGTATTACCCACTGGCCCCCATGTTAACTCCAGGAGATTTTCCAAGTGTTTTCCTATGTAGGGTTGGAAACGAACCCAACCAGGCATGTCGCATGCATTGGATTGCTGCTTTTAGATGGACCACAGCTGTATCTAGGAAACAGAGCCAAAAACATTGTCCTAAGTAAGAAGTCTTTCTGACATTACAATATATTTTGCTTTTGATTCGTTTTTCATCTCAGATTGTTGGTTGCCAGGAGTTTTGCTGTCTGAACAGGTCTGACCAGCTTTCACTGCATACCTCTACTGAAACCAGCTCTAAACACAAATGGTAATTATGCATTAAGGGCAGAGGAGATCATTAAAATAAATTACCTGGATTCTGAAGCCTATAAACTGTCCTACTCTACAATTAAAGTAATTTCATATTTCAGTTCACTTTGTCACCTTGTCCATCTTTCCCCAAGTTGTAAATTAAACCCAGGAACATATATTAAAAGCCCGTGAAGTTCTCTCTAATAAATGGGGTTGTAGCGTGGGCAAGAAGAGCAGATGCAATGCACAAGTCATGCTCTCCAGGTTGCAAACCTCCTCAGTCCCTGCAACTCCCACAAGTGCAACAGGCCACCGAGCTGCTGGTACAGGTCCCCAGCATGGATGCAGGGCTCTGATCTCACCTCACACTGCCTCATTTGCCTTAACAGCTTCACACAACTCTTTTCCTACCATATCCCTGCATCCCATCACCACAATGCCTGTGGATGATGTATTTCATGGTCCACGTGACCAGCACCCTCATTTCTTACAGCTGCCAAAGATCATGCTGACTCTCTGCTGAAGCCAGTAAAAAGCAGCATCCAAGGTCCTGGATACATCCCTCTACAAGCAGCACCTGCAGTTGAGCAGCTCCAACAAACATCATGGGCCCATAACTGTGTCCGTGAACAGCTGATCCCAGTTGCCCACCGTTGCCAACAGTATTTTCCATTTTGTCCAGAGTCTGATGAACCTTAAAAATCCCATTGACCCCTACTGCACATTGGATCATATACTTAGAGTGTGTTAAAGATGTCTCTGTACCACTCAGCTCCACCTCAAGGCACCACATGGGCTGCCACACTGATTTCACCATGCACTCTGTCTGCAGGATTACAAGAGCAGCTCATCCCCATAAGGCATGTGAAAACTACTCTGTGCAGAGATTGATGGATGCCTCTGCAACTGTCACCACCCAGTCCTTCATCCTAGATGGGACTGAGAGACCTTCAGCATGTTGAAGGCATTAGGATGCACAACAGAATTAACGACAGATGCTTGCACTGGTTAAATGAAGCCTGACAGAGGGTTTGAATGGGATAATGGATCCCTGGAGCTACACTGCACCAACTAAAATGACACCCCCCTCATTCCTGCTAGTGCTATTGGCTTTGTGCAAGACCTGGTTTTGGCCAAAGAGATGGCAGAAATAAAATAAGAGACCCAGGTTCATGACAGGACCAGTCTGGTGGGATGGGCTGATGCTCCCACAGCAGTCTCCACCACTGGGAGCAGGGATGGAGGCACCAGTCCTCATCTGACCACTCTGGGGAAACCCAGAGTAAACATTTGACATCCACTAGATCAGCTCATTCATCCTGCAACAACACAACCCTTATTGTCCACCAGACAAGCTCTGCTGTGTTTCCTTTGCCTGACCTTTCCAGCGAGCCCCTGATTGCCTTTGGTGCCACAGAGCCCCAGAGCCACATTCCTCCTGCCCTTCTCCATACTGGTGTGCTTTGTGTGCTGGGATGTGCCAACCCAGACGTCACCACATGGCCAAAGCATCAGACCCCGTGGTACCCACAGCCCTGGGTGGTGCCAGCAGACCTGCAGTCTCCTCGCCACGCCGACAGCGTGGGCAGCAGCCAAAGAGGTGCCGAGACCCCACCAGCCTTGGGAAAGAAGTGCCCACGGGTTGGAATACAATCAGCACGCCCCAGCTGGCAGCACATCCATGGCATTTATTGTTCCCGGGCACAAGAGCTCTTTAGGGAGAGAAGTTCCACCAAGTGCCTCAGAGTGTCCCCCTTCATCGCTGTTGTGATCTGAGATAGAACTGGCGGCAGCGGCCGATGGAGCGTCTGACTCTGCCTTTGTGAGCTCCGGGGCTGTTTAAAGCTCTTGCCAACAGGGAAAGTGACCCCACAAGTTACAAAAAGGGGCATTCTCCAGCTCGGTGACAGCCAGGCTGTCTCTGAGCAGTCAGCCTCTGCAGATCAGCCAGGGGTGAGGACAGGAGCAGTGGTGCTCATGGCTGAACCCCAGCAACGTCTGCAGATCAGCCAGGGATGAGGACAGGAGCAGTGGTGCTAATGGCTGAACCCCAGCAACAATCACAGTCCTTCTGGGAATCCTTCCCTGGGATTGGGGATGGATGCTCAGGGAGATGGACCATATCCTGACCTGAAGGCACCAAGGGACAGACAGCCTTGAGCACCGTCAGGCCTAGAAATGAACTTCCCTCACTGAACATTCCCAACCCTGTCACTCCCAATATGACCTTTACCATGATCACCCACCCCAGCATCTTCAGTGGAGGCACCAAGGGGGAGCACCATTGGATGGGATTGTGTAAGAAAGCCATGATTTAGTTATCAAAAGCAGTACATGGGGGTGATGGAGCTGGGTAGCTCCAGCTTAGTGCATCAAAACATTTTCCTTAACTTTGTCACTACCTTGCTGGTGACCCAGGACAAGTCACTTCACCCATTTCTCTTCTGTAAAACAAGCACGTATTGACCTCCTCCATGGAGATCTACCATGAATCTCCACTCGAGGTATTGGCTCCATACACCAAACAATGCTGTATTTTGCACGTTTTATGGAAAAAGCACACATCTCAGACACCTGTCCCACATCAGTTCAACTCCAAGCCTCTGCAGCAACTGTGAAGGGAGAAGGGAGACCCACCAAGAGCACCACTCCGAGAGCCAAGACCTGCCAGGAGCCACCACTCAGACAAACCTCTTAGCTGCCAGCACTGTACAAGATCCATCTGGTCACCACCCACCCCAGTCCTTTCTTTTTGCATGGTTTTGTGATTAAAAGCAATTACAGCCTAGTCATGTTCATGGGATTCATGGTGAATGCATCCAAAGGTGGGGTTGCACTGAAACCCATCACCAACCCAAAGCCACAACACCTCCAGTTGCGTTCCCTGCTGGTGGTGGGACGCACTGGTGGGGAGCTGGGATGTCTGGGGAACAAAAGCACTACACAAAGTGTTCCTGCCCAACTCGAATGGCAGCCCTGCCTGCTGATACAGTCTCAAATGCAGTAATTATTGCTGGCTTTGAAGACTTCCACTTTCCACACCTATTTCACCCAAACGACAACACTTACTTCATCCTCCCCGTACCTGCTCCTCCAGAGCCCTCTGTAGTCCTGCCAGGGCAGCTCATTATCACTCTCAACTGCAGCTTCTTCTGGAACAGGAGGCAGTAACTTCAGGCGGGGGAGAACATTACATGAAAAAGGTTGCCCTGGTTGCTCACATCACCATGAGAAAGCCTTTATTATTATTATTTCAACCCATTTGATGAGGGGAAATTAAAGGATTATGTTTCCAAATGGATGTCTATTGTGCATGCCCAATCCTGGATGGTTCCTGACTTGCCACCTGAAGGACCCTCCTCTCCTCAGTCATTTCTCATCTCCTTTTCACCCAGACTATCTGGATGCTTCTTCAATGCAACCCAAAGCCCAATCCAACAAAGCCCTTTCTTGGAGATGAAGGCTTCTCGCCGTTTCACTGTGAAAGTGGCAGATCCAGAGGAGTGCTATAAAACCAAGGTGGCCTTTCCCAACATCAGCCTTGCAGGACAGCAACCAGGCTTAGAAATCCACTCTGCTACCCCCAGCAACATCCCTGAGGCAATAACAAAGGTAAACTGACTCGGAGGAGATAACATCAGAATGCCCAAATACCTCTGACCCGGTGATGCGGAAGAGAAAGCATGTTTGCCCAAGAAATGTTCTAAAGATAACTTAAAGATGGTCTCAACAAGCAGAGTTAAGCATGAGCACTGTGTCAACAGTGAGCACAAGGCTCTGCAGAGCCAGAGCAGCATTTGAGCAGCCTCTATGCAGGAGCATAGCCTGATCCCCCCTCCCAGAGGCTGCTTTGGGCCACTTGATCCCCACCACGCTCTGCTCATGCTCACCCAGTGCACGTCCAAACACACAAGGTAGCCCCAGCAGACAAGGTTGCTTGATCAGCTAAAAGAGAACAAATAACGTGCCTGAAGGGAAGGAGACTTTTGGAATCTTGGTTGAAAAGAGAGCTCATTGCCACTGCCCACAGTCAGAGCTGGCAGAGGAGCAGCAGCAGCGCCTGCCTGGCACCAGCCTGAATGCAAGCTCCAACCATGAACAATGTTGTGTCTGTAAAGCACTGATAACATGGGGGTGACACAGGAGCAAGACAATCCCTGCAATTATTTTAGGCTTTTTCTGGCCCCGCAGAGTCTTGGTTAGGGAATAAATCTGTGTTTTCCTTATTCAGGCTGATGTCTGGCAGCAGAGGCTGCACCAGCTGCCCTGAGTAGGTGCAACAAGTCTGGGATGTTGTGGTCTACTTCTGCTGCCTGGCCAAGCTTCATGAGTTACCCCAGCACAGCAGCCTCATTTAAAAACATATTGAACCATAGATCACAGAATGGTTTGGGTTGGAGGGACCTTCAAAGCTCATCTAGGCCAGTGAGCAGGGACATCTTCAACCAGGTCAGGTTGCTCAGTCTAACCTGACCTTGGATGGTTTCAGGGGTGGGGCATCTACCACCTCTCCGGGCAACCCATGCCACTGTCTCACCACCCTCATTGTAAAAAAATTCTTCCCAATATCCAATCTAAACCTCCCTTCTTTTAGTTTAAAATCATCACTACAGGCCCTGCTAAGAAGTTTTTCCCCAGCCATATCAATCTATTTCCTCAGCCCTTCACATGTGCACCTCAGAAAGGCAACACAAGTAGCTGTAGGCGGTGCTGTTACTCATTGAAGGGATGACAAACCAACACAACCCACTCCTGATCCTCCTGGATTCAGACTCCCAACCCTCTGACTCCTCTGGACAAGGGGACCAGCTCCCCAGTGATGCTGGGGCTCAAAACCATCGAGTGGAGCAGTTCAGCAGCATCCCTGTGGCTCTCTGCTTGCAGAACCTATGGAGGCATCCAGGCTTACAGAGAGTTGAATCCCAGGAATCTGCAGGGCTCAAGTGTCCACAGAGTGCACATCAATAGAGAAAAAAGGAAAATTGGAGGAAAAGCCCATAACTCACTCCTAAAAGGGAAAAGACTCCAAACAGGTTTTTTTTATTACACCAGTACTCGTGGAGATGTTTAGAAGGACAGAAGAGCCACTCTCCACTAGTTATAAAGCAGCACATGGAACAGATGCTCTTTAATATCCTCATCTGTTTCCAGCATTAACAACTCTGCTGTCACATTAATGAGCCAAATCACCAGCAGCTCTGCTGATCCACTACACCCAGCAGTGCTTGGCTCCACATTTTGTGGTCCTCATTGATGTTTGCTTTTCAGAGCATATTTAAAAAAAAAATAAAAAAGTCATTTCCTGGTCCCCCAAGCAGCAAGAACACAGTCCTATTCAGAGCTACAACACAAAAAAAAGAAAAATAGCTTCAAGGCACAACTTTGTTTAACATTTTTGAGGCAGCACTTAAGCTATCAGAAGTCATCTTTGCTCACTAAGCCCAGTGCCTGCTGAAAGCAGCTCCCGTCCTGCAGCTCTAATCCACGCCGACTGAAAAAGCCTTTGGGTGTCTATCAGTACCATTTCAGCCTTAATTACAGAGTGCTATTAAGTAACACCATTGTTCCCTGGAAAAGCCCGTCGAGTTATTTATTAGGAAAGGATTTGGCAGATTGAGCCAAACTGCCAAACCTTTGATAAACTGAAACCTCATTTTCCCCTGTGATCTCAGGGAAACAGATTTTTTTCTTCTTCTTAATGCTTTGAAATCTGAAGTCTGAGCAGTTGTCACTAAGTGAGGATGACAAAGGGCTATTTCCCTGCCACTCAAACACTGAAATGTCACTCGTCTTAGCAGTGGAAAATAACCTGGCCAAAGCATCAAGGTGGGTGACTTCTTCATTTCATGCCTGCAGTAGGCAATGCACTGGGGGCTCTTTCATTGCTATAGGGAGCATAATGCATCATCCCTGCTTTAAAATCAGGGACCACAGAGAAATGAAGCACAAACCTTTCTTGTCAAGGTGGCCCCTAACTTTCTCTGTTGCCATTTATTCCCACACACTCTCATGGTGCAGAAGGGCAAATCTGCCCTTCAGAGCCCCATCCTCCTCCCAGCCAGGTGCAAACCCCACGGAAATCTCTGCCTGCCACTGCCACGAGCCAGGACCACGCATGTCCCAGGGATTCTCTGATGTCTGATACAGAGTCACACTACAGCCTGGCACAGATGCTAGCCCGCTGCTTGCCACCACAAGATCAAACCTGGCTAAACTCACATCAGCAATGAGTTCCTCAGACCTGCTATCTGCCATAACAAGGAGCTGGCCTGCAATGAGGATTTCTGGAGGACACTTCAACACAAATTGCTCCTGCTTTTACCAGCAGGCAGAGAAGCTGGAGACCAAACACCACTTTGGTTGCTGCTAGAGAGGAGATTTCACAGCAGGACAACCAGTTCATTCCATCAGGACAAGAAGCATGAAGAGACAACTCAACTTGCAGACTATTGCATTATTTAAATATTTTTTAAACTTTCCCCCCCCCCCCTCATCATTGTAAGAAATGTCTTTTCCACTCAGTGTTTGCTGGGATGTTTATTGCTTTTCTAAGTGACACAGAGATGACACTTGTGGTTGATCCAGTCAGCATCCCACAATGAATCTCCAAGTAACTGTCAGGAAGACAAGTGTTAATAGATGGATTTCCCTTCCTACACTGCTCCACACAGGGCTGTATCGAGACCCTGATGGGCTCACTCTTCCCATCCAAGGAGGTGCTTTGCACTGCCAACAGCTAATTCCTAAGCAAATTCTTTTCAAATGTTAATTACAGTAGAACATGGTTGAATTTTACTGACCCCATCAAATTTGACAGGCAACTTCTCATCTTACCCAGAGCCACTTAAAAGGGAAATCAAGTTGAATATATCTTCAGGCTAAAATATTTGTTAGTCTAAAAACCTGCAAGCTTTAACCATAACCTTGCAATTTCCCTTGCGTGTATTTATGCTGATAACAGGTTCAGGACAGTAATTACTGGGCTTGTAAATACAAGCAAATATCAGGTCTCAGGGCCAAAGGCCAAAACAAGAGCGTGTCTGGTGTTCAGGAAGACTGGTAACTTTTTGTTACTCAATGACACACAGACAAGAGAGATTTTATTCCTAGATCAAGGCAGAGTACAAGACAAGCAGCTGCCTGGAGATGAGGCAGTAATGTTTTTAGGAGTGGGGTCTTGAAGTTGTTCCCTCCTCTTTGCTCCTGCAGGTTCCTTCCCACCACATAGCACCAAGGACCCGTCATATTTTTCTTCCTCACCAGCTTCTTCCAAGCCTTTCCAGCCAGGTCCAAACTGGCCCTGGTGGGCCAGCACATGCCCTTCCCACATCCAAGAAGTGTCCACAGCACTGGTCACATATACAACCCTCCCACCACAACCCACAGCATGACCCTACCAAGCCAGAAAAGTTTCTCTGGGGGTTCACCCACATGTGCCTGCATTTGACCCACTCCAGTGTGCAGGAGGAGAGCACCAAAATTTCCCCCCTCTTATTTTTTCTATCTTTGGAACAAGCTGCTCTGCACAAGTGCCCCTCAATTCCCATGTCCCCATTGCTTGGAGTACCCCACACCCTCCAAATCCTCTCCCATGGCTCCGGGTGCCAGATCAAACCCCAAAAATCTCAATTATAGACATGCCCTGTGTTTAACTGACATCTTCTACCTTTCCACTGGAGAAGGCTCTCTCTGCTGCTCCCTCTTTGACAGATGGAACACAAGCCAGCTCCAATAAATCTTACTCAAGCCAGCCTCGCAGCTGAGGTGCAGTAGCTGCACAACATGCTTCAATGGAAACAATTAATGGTTGACAAATACTTAAAAACAAACAGGACACGATATCATGGCAAGCAGCTTCTCACATCTGACCATTGTTGCCCCACGGAAGTTGACTTGAGGTCAGCTACGAGCTGCTGCCTTGTTTGAGGGCTTCTCATTCCCTGCTGCCACCCATCCCCACTCCTCTTCACTCCCAGCTGCTGAGAGAAATTTGAAGGAATTGAGATCACATCATGGGGACAGCAGTGAAGGTGGACACAGTGATGGGTAGAGGTGGCTCAGAGGACACAGCCACCTTCTCCAATGAGTTTGAGAAGCTCCAATGGTTTATATACCAAAGCAAGAAACTGCTGGGAATCTCATGATGTTGGTTAAGCCTGATGCCACCTTGTCAATCCATCCCCAGCACAGCCACCCCACCACCACAGGGATGGGGTTCACCACATTAGAATCATGGAATCATTATGGTTGGAAGGGACCTCCAGGGTCATCAAGTCCAACCTTTATCCCATCATATTCCTAACCATTTGACCATTCCCACCAGTATGATCAGCCCAAGGCCAGTCTCCCCAGGGATACCCTGGGGAAATGGGGCAGACTTTGGACATGTATAATGGCTTGTCTGCCATTGTGTCAGAGAACCAGTGAAGTATTTTCCAGGAAGATCCAGGGGACAGATTTTAAGCAGGACCCTATGAGCCAGACCCATCTCCCCATCACCTCTCCAAGAAGCCAAATGCTGTTGCTCCATCCTGTGTGTTTGGGACACCCCAACCCTCAGCCTTGTTCCCAGATTGTTCTCTCCTAATACTTCCCAGCCAAACCAGGGCAAACTTCTTGTGTTTTGGTCACTGAAGGGAAGCCCTCACCCCCCACACCGTGCTTGCATTCACAGCTCTGGAGTAAGCACAGTGACACTATTTCCTCAACACAGTTCTTCAGCTTCACATGTGGAAAGAATCAGTGGCCACATCCACCCCACACATGCTCCTCTGGGTGTTTTCCACAAGCTCCTGATGGTTTGCAGCAGCTGGATGTGACTTGTAGTGTAACAGTGGAGGGAACTAAAAGACCTGAGCTACCCTTCCAAATAAAGACAAGCAGGGATGCTCTGCTTCCACGTCCTTTTGTTGTTTCTCCTGGGTGTTTTCTCCCCAGGCTCCCTTTGATCCCAGTTGGGACCCAGCCCCTCCAGCCACAGCACACTGGCCCTGCAGTTTCTTTTTAGACAATGACAAACTCAAACCTCAAACCCTCCATGGGCACAGAGCCTGTGCCCCAAGCAAAGGGATGAGCTCTGTTGAGGGTCACATTTATGTTCCCACCATGGGAAGGGGGGAAGCTGGCAGGGTGAGAAGGCAGAGCTCCAAACCCATGGTCCTGCCTCTGCCTACAGCCAGTTTAATCCCTGGGTGTCATTCTAGCACAGAGGGGAAATAATTATCAGCACAGGAAGGCAGAGCAATTAATCCAGCTTCCTGCACAATTAAAGTCCCAACTCCTGTTTTGCAGCCACAATTTTCCTTACTTTCTCCTATTTTGGTTGGGATTAAAGCCCATCTTTACTATACTTCAATTCCTTCTCAATTACCAGACCCTTGGATTAGTCTTTGCCTTCTCTCTTTGCTCCCTTAAGTCTGTACTTTAATTTTTTCCCTTTTTTATGCTTTGGGGTTCATCTTTCCAGCCTCTGACCCACCTTTCCTCCTTGCCATGAGCCCCTAGAAGGGTCTTGTTCTTTCTTGAAGCAGGAGGAATCTCACCCACATACCACACATTCCCACCTCCAAACAGAGCAGTCATGGATAACACACTCCCACAATTTAAACCCCAGGGCTGGAGCAGTGCTGGTGGCTGTGCACAGCCCTGGGTGTTCCCAGCTCTCTGGGACAACTCTTTCTCCACCCCCAAAAAACCCAAAAAGAGATGCATTTGAAGGTCTCAGCTTCCTGCAGAGAAGCAAAGTCACTCTTGGTGGTATGGAGATGCGTGGAGCATCAAGACATAGCTACCAAGGAGGGATGCTCCCCAGGTATGGCCACACTTGGACAAAGGTCCAGCTCTTCTGCTCCACAGGACACAACTTGGCCACACTAAGTAGGTTTTCAACTCTCAGTTCAAGCTCTGGCCCCAGGCTACTGGAAACAAACCTGCAGCAAGTGGTTTTTGCTAGAGCAGCCAAAAGCATCTGCCAGGTGTTATCTTCCAGCCCAAATCTTAAGCTGACATTACCTTCAATCAGGTTTCTCCTGATGACCAGCTCTGAGCAGATCTACTGATCCTGCAGGTAAAGCCAAAGCCCAGGAACATTCCTCTCCTAACGGAAAAAGCACAGCTTTTGTGACATGAAGGTTTTTCCCCAGTGTCCCACTGGTTT
The DNA here is from genome assembly GCA_013398125.1 of Aegotheles bennettii. Taxonomy (NCBI): domain Eukaryota; kingdom Metazoa; phylum Chordata; class Aves; order Caprimulgiformes; family Aegothelidae; genus Aegotheles; species Aegotheles bennettii. The sequence continues at coordinate 62,288 of VZRW01004285.1, read as the reverse complement.
GAAGCACCAGCCTGAGCTGCTCTCAATTTCAAAGGCTGGGACACCGACAGCCCTCATGGCCTGTGGGATCCCACCAGCTCCCAGGGTCTGCAGCACAGCTACAATCAAGGTTGCCATCTCGCCCCATTTGATCAAGAAGAATTTGATAAAGAAGAATTTAAACCATCTGCAAAGTTAACAACTGTTAACTGTAACTGTTTGTGAGTTGCAAAACAGGTTCCTGCTTTATCTCAAAGGTTTCCAACCTCAACACGAGTCACAAAGCATCACCAGAGGTTTGCACAAGCACACAGAGTTTTAGACATAAATTAATATTATGAACACTTTTTCTAGACCTTCTTCTTGCTTACTTACTGCACCAGCTCTTACAGCACAGCCAAAAGTAGAAACCCACTTTTTCCACCAAAAGAAGTCTGCCCAGTGTCTCCTCCGCACATCCTCCAGGCTCAGATTTGCTGTTACCCCACCCAGGGAATTCCAGCTGACATTTGGAGGCACTGGGCAGTCAGTTCTTTGCCTTCTAATCCCCCACAAAGTCTGGTTACTGGGCAGTCCCAGCCCACCCCACCCAACATCCAAGCTCCTTCTAGGGCCAGCAGGATGACAAAATCAGTGGCCATGTCCATTCCCCACCCATCCCTCCCCTCCAGGCAGAGGTTTCAGGAGAGCCTCCATCCATGGTTCCAATCAAACCACACACACCAGGGGACAGCACCTGCTTAATTAGTTATTTAAAATGGGTTTGGAAATCATTTAAGTTAGTTATTATTAGTTTAAGTGTCAGGAGGATGGAGCCAAGCTCTCTTCAGCAATGGCCAGTGATAGGACAAGGTGCAAGTTGGAACATAGGAGGTTCCAGGTAAACACAAGGAAGAACTTTGTCACTGTAAGGTGACAGAGCACTGGGCCAGGCTGCCCAGAGAGGCTGTGGAGTCTCCTTCTCTGGAGATGTTCAACCCCCAACTGGATGCACTCCTGTGTGACCTGCTCTGGGTGGTCCTGCTCTGGCAAGGGGGTTGGACTGGATGAGGTTTCAAGGTCTTGAAAGGCTTGGAAATTGGACTTTCAGCTTTACAACAGGAAAAAGGCAGGCAGAACCAGGAGATGCATTTTTTCAATGCTTGATAGGAACAAATTTGGGAGTGGTTTATCAGGCATATGCATGGCATGTGGCCTCTTGGTTACGTATGCATTTCCCATGGCTGAACCCTTCATTGAAGTTTTAATTTTGGACTGTGCAGCCTTTGAAGTTGCCAGCTGAGGCTGCATTCAGGACCCATGGCAAGGGGGTTGTTAACCCACTTTGTCAGAGAAACCCACATCACACATCCCAAACACCACTTCCATCCCCTCAGAATCCTCCAGCACAGGATGCTACAGCCACTAACACAGGGATCAGTCCCATTTGTGTGCAGGAGGTTTCTCTTGTCACTTGGGTCTTTATCCCAGCTTCTCCATAGAGGGGAATTTCCCTTGAGTTCATTTCTAAAGGGCTTTTTGAACACTGACCACACCTGAAGTGACAGGGCAAGAACTCCCCACACATATCCAAGCTGTTTCTAGCTAAAAGTGGGAAAACTCCCAGAAATCTGTATTTCTAATAGAGAATTCCACTCTGGAACTCTCCAAGCCCCTCATTAGCCTCTGGATTAGCACCCAGGAGATCTGACATCAAGCTGCAGCTTGTTTGTTCACATTCATATGACCATAAACACCAACCTTCACCCCAGCATCTTTGTTTTCCAGGAATCCCAAGCCATCCCAAACACCAGGGTGCACAGCAGCACGAGCAAAAGATGCTGCTGGGCTTTGGGTCCCAGCCCCCGTGCAAGGAGAGGTGGCTGCCTTCTCCCACCTCTTGTCAAAAGGCTTTTTGACACCACAGCTTTTCTGTACAAATAAATCTTGGTTTGAACCAGCATGTTGTGTAAACAGCTTCCAAGAGAAACTGTGTTTTCACTGCTGATTGTATCTGAGCTGCTTGTACATACCAGCAAGTTCCCAAGACCTGCAGAGATTCCCAGCCTTCAATATCCCAGATTTCTCCTGCCAAGGCAGCTAGCCTCCATGGAGTTACTTCAGGGATGACTTTGGTCCAAGAACAAGCATTTTAGAAGGAATGTTTCACAGCAAGGCAAAGCTCAAAGCCATTTGTAAGGCATCTGGGGTACCACTAAAATTAGAATTATCCAAGGAGAGATCAGACAGTATTTTAGCAGAGGTTGGTTTGGGCTGTCCCCAGGCACAGACCAGTGCTGGTGTGCTGGTTGCTTGGCTACGTCTCAGCTCATGGGGTTTCCTTGCAGTGCTCAGGACATGCCCCAGCCCTAACACTACCACCCGTGACTCCAGCCATGAGTGGAACAGAATTGCCTTTTCCTTGCAGAAATCACCAGCCATTGCCCAGTTTGTGGTTCAGCTCTGGCCAATTCTCCAGGCTGGGTCTCAAACACCTCCAGCTTCACCTCAGGCTGGCCCATGTCCCCAAGACAGCAGTTGTCCTCTCTCCATGGCATGTTGCACAGCTCCCACTTCCCTCAAGGTTTCATAAAAGTATATTTATACCTGGGAGGCAAACTTGAATGTAATGTTTTTGGAGTTCAAGTCTGTGTGAGCAGGGTCAGAAGGAAGCACAGGCTCTGCTAACACCATCACAAGGCACTTGCCCTCCCAGTGCCAGATGCACACCAGGGCAGAGCTGCAATATTTACCTGTCCCTACGGGCACAGGGAAAACAAATTAACTGATCTTATGAAATCCACTAATTAATGTTTGTAAAGATCCAGAGATGAGAGTCACTATATAATTATTTTACAGCACGCCCAATTCCTTATCAAGGGACCTGGTTGTAACCTCAAAGCCTAGAGTGATGCTCTGGTTTAATCTAGCCCTTTTCCAGCCCAATCTGGCAGTAGCCAGGCTGGTGCAGTGCAGAACATGACTCACCCAAGCCCTTGGAGGACAAGTCAGGTCTCAGAGCCCAGCCTAGGCTGGGAAGATAAACCTCATGTTAAAAGGCAAGAGACATTCTGCATGAATAGTGCTGGGACAACCCAACATCACCAATACCATCTAGAACAACTAAACCACTGCACAGCCCTTTTATTCCCAGCCAAGAGAAGCCTGGCATGAAATATGAACAATTCCACCATGGTGTCTGCAATGGCATCCCTGAAAGACCTTCTTAGGAGAAGGTGGTTTCTCAGGTTAAGCTCCCAATACACAATTTTTCTGCACATTGCTCCCAACGCCTCTCCCTCCACCTCTGAGAAGATGGCAGCATCACATTTCCCAGCAGGAAAACTCTTCTGTGTAACAAACGTTTCATTTCAGCAACGTGCTAAAGAAGTGCAAAGGGTCACAAGGAGCTTTGAGATGACATCAGCCTCTTTACTATTAATCCCATGTTGAATATTATCCAGGAGAGAGTAATTTTTAATGGGGCCCTAGCTCGTCTTGTTTAAACTTGCACATACCTGAGCTACTTTTAGGCCTAAACCCACAGAAAAGAAAATAACACAGCTTGGCTTTAGTGCAAGCAAGAGAAGTGCTAATTCCACCTTCTTTTATCTCCACGTTTACTCAGTAGTACAGAGCAAATAGACAAAAAGGGAGATTGTTACATTAAGGCACACCTAATAATACTACACCGTTCTTAATGCCAATTAACTCTGGGGCCTTTCAACATTGCAATCACTCAGGGCTCACTTCAGATAATCCAGCTGATAAAGCGAGTAAAAAAAAAGCATGGTGTGATCAGCAGCTCCAAGGAAGGCTGAGCTCCAGCAGGCAAAACGAAAGTGTTGATCACAGCACACACAGCATCTTTGTTCTCCAGGGCTTTATTGATAACCAACCCTGCTCAAACACCCAGCTGTTATTAAATATTACACTTCATACATTCCAGAGGGGAGCCTCAGGCAGCAGGAAAGAAATGGAGGAACCCCCAGTTCAGTGCTAAGGGTTCAGTTTGCCCCAGATTTACAAATAAAACCAGGTGTAAAGGAGTGAGCTGGCCCAGCAAGTCACAACAAGGGGTAAAGAGAGAACCAGGCATCCTGCCCACAGGTCTTACTCCATGCTAGTGCAAATGGTCAAAGGGGACACAACCACCTGTGTGAGCCAAGGACCAAAATCCAGCCCATATAGAGGACACCACTGCTGCCTTTAGAGATGGGTTTTTTCCTCTGCTGGGACATAAGTTACACAGGTTTCCAGCTCATTTATTAGTAGTGTACAGACATAATTCTGATGGTGCCCCAGAAGAGCCTACAGCAAGTGTAAAGTTACATTATTAAGCAAAAGAAGATCAAAAATCATTATTTTTTTACAACTATCTACTAGTAATGGCAAAGAGTCCCCTGTGAGAAAAGTGTCCACATCTGATACTGATGCCCAAGACAGCAAGAGAAGTCAGCACTGGCAGAAAGGAGACACAGGGCTGTGGTTCACAATCCTGCTCCCAGGTAACTCACAAGATACCCAAAGCTGATCAAGAGAAACCTGCAGTCCAGCAGGGAAACTCCACAGCTGACAAGCAAGTGGCTGCAGGAGCCTGAAAGGCTCAGCAGTCCAAGAGGGAGCTTTTCATTTTCATGCTCTAAATTAAGTCATCAGGTTTGGTTATTTTTGAGATGGAAGGTATGATCTTCCTTTCTAAATATACGCGTGGAAGGCTGCCAGGGAGAGCACAGGCCTCCAAAACCAACAGGCAATTCAGCTTTCAGGAGAAGAGAAGCCCTTGGAGACCTTGGGAGCTGCTTGAAAGGTCTTTTTCACAGCAGCGAGAGGAGACTTTGCTTGCTGATCAGGAGAGCCTCCCTTTCTGATGCAAAGCAAAAAGGGATGGAGCCTTCAAAGCAGAGAAGTGTGCAAGCAGAGCAGCCCTGCAGTTCAAACAAGCCACAGCACCCTTGATTCACCAGCCTCCTGTTAATGAGCAGGACCATGCCCCCAGGAGAAAGAGGAGCTGGTGATGCTCACCACACCTTGGATCGCTCTCACACCTCGGACTGAATTAGCTCAGCTCATTTTAAGCCTGTTTAAGGCAAGACCACAGCATTGCACACCATCCCTAGCTCCCCAAGGATAGGGACCTGTCTGGCACATGCTCCAGACTGCGATAAAACCTGTCAGGGCTTTGCTGGAAGGAGGCTTGGATGGATGTTCTGGGAGCTGGTGCAAACACCCACAGTGGCATTGCCCATGTCCTGGGACCCACAACACAGCAGCCAAGGCAGTGCTGTGGGCATGGTAGGAAGCCCTATAAAGCAATCCCCTCAACTATTTCCTTCTCCCATCAACCCCAGAGTGATTAGATTAATTAGGGGAAGGTGCACTATTGCCACTTGGGTACCAGCACCACTCAGGACACCAGAAGATGTGGACATTGATGCACTAAGACAAAAATAAACCCTTTAACAAGGAGACAGTTGCACACATACAAGTGCAGCATCATGGGATGGAAGGTCCCTCCAAAGCACACCAGTAGCTCCAAACAAGGGTTTTCAAGTTTCATAAAAATCCCAGCTTCCAAAAGAATTGCTTCTGCTGTGAAAATCCAAGATTTCCAAACACTAAGTTCTAAATCTTCCCGTGGGGAACAAAAAAACCATTCAGGGAAAATAATAGGGAGGATTATTCAAAAAACATTTTGGTGGGGTGGGGGGAAATAACCTGCAACGTGTGCACCAGAGAATTGGCTCAATAGTCAAAACAGAGCTTTTAGGAATTGTTACATTTTAGAAAACACCTTGTTGCAATTTATAAAGGCAATTGATTAAATCACAGACTCTGACACTATGGAAAAATAAAGCAGAGCCATGGGATGCCACCCTGCTGGGCAGAGACCAGACTGGGGTTGTGCAACAAGAGCAGCCTGGTGGCCTTGGAAGAGTCAAACCACATTTGCTTGAATTAGTGCTTTGGACCAGTTTTGCAAGTGCAATGGCTTCTGAAAAAGCATCTAGAAGTTTTCACTGGAGCCTTCAACAGAGTCAATCTAACTCATTTCAACAGGGTTTTCCCAGTTGCAAAGGCATGCTCGCCCATGTTTTATAGGGGGAGGAGACTACTGGGGGGAGATGCAAGTTAAAAGAGCAATACCCATGAGCTTTAAAAGTCATCTGCACTGCCTTTTATCAACATGCTGCTGAAAACATGAGCAGGATCATGGCAAATCAGGTCATTTCACACCAGAGAGCTATAAAAAGGCTCTCTGGGTCTACTGCTCTGGTTAAAGATCTCTTGGGCAGAGGAATGCTTGCAGACAGACAACCCACCAGCCCTTCCCAGCAGCCTTCCCCTTGCTAATCAGAAACAGCCCTATCCCACTTGGAGACCAAAACCAGTCCCCATCACTGCTCTGCTGAACAAGCAAAACCCATCAGCAGGTTTCAAGTGAGTTTTTCCTTCTTTTCTGTCAGGCTGGATCTAATTAGGAAAGGAGCAGCACCACCAGAAAAGCTAAAATTAAATTGTCCCTTCAATTAGTGAAACTTTGCTGGCAGGAAAGTGGGACCTCCAGGCCACTGGTTTGCTCTGTGTCTTTGGCTTGGCTCTCCAGGAGCACCAGGCACTCTCCTGCCTTCAGACCCCGCTTGGTAGTGGGATGCTAATTTGGTTAAATCAAAGTTTCAGCAACAAAATAGGTGGCTTTCTGGAAAAATTAATGGGCAGGGACAGGCTGACTAGTACTGCAGTCACTGCCTTAAAGCCAGAGCTGCTCCATGGGATGGAGAAGGAAGGGACACAGGGGTAAAACAAGATCACTGGCCATGCTGGTGCTCTGCAATGTCCCAAAGCTCCACCAAGCATGAAGGAAGGAGAAGGGCCAGCCTGGACCCAAACTAACCTTTTCTACCATTAAGAAACCTACCAGCCAGCCTACATTAAGCCAAAGGAGGATGTTTTTACACTAAAAACTCATTGAGATTTCACCCAGACCCACTACAGTCATGACAACAAGATTAACAGGTTTAATTAGTAGCTCCTGGATTTGGCTGTCACTGCCAACTCCGCAGTGCAATACCACATACAGAAGTCCAGCTCCAAGCACACATGTTCATGAACATCAAAAGGCTTGGGAGATGCTGCTTGGGATGGGGAAACCAGGTATTCTGATGCAAATGCATCCAGCCCCATTACCCAGGGCTCAAAAGCAAGGCTCAACCAGAAATACAGCTTCTTCAGACTGGGATCCCTTGCAACATCCAGTCTTTCCTGCTTCCAGCAAGATCTGGAATTGCCCTGAAAGAGCCTTTCTGAAGATAGCTCAGAAGACCCATTTTTAGACCTCACATCTCTGCACACATATTTTCACTGGAGGTCACAGGACAGGACATGGTGACAGTCCCATCGCTGACCTCCTCTTGCCCAAGCGACACCTCCAGGTATCTCCTGCCTTGTGACAAGGAGTCACTGGAACCATGCAGGCATCATAAAATTCAAAGTATCATCTTCATTTTACAACCCCTTGAAAAAGTAGTGACTTGCCTGAAACCAAAAGAATTAAGGACCATAACCCATTAGTTGCCAGTTTACCAAACTGGGACCTGGCTGACTCCAGGTTTCCTATGGCCAATCAGAGGCCTCCCCACCCATGCTGCAAAAAAGCTTCCACTGTTTCAAAATGAGTGACTTTAATGAGGAACTTGTTCATTTTCCCACTTAAAAAAATTACTATTCTCTCAAAGACTGCAAGATTTTTAAAAAGTGGACCCAAACAACAGTAAGAGGAGTCTATTCCTGCACTCTGTTAATGAGGTGTTAAATTATCCCAATTACATGTGTTGCAATATCACATGTTTAGCTCTGTAACAAGCAGTAAAATCTTGGCATTGCTTTGGGCCAAAGGCAACCGCTTATCAAATGCTGCACCAAGGAAAAATGATGACTATTTCCTAATGCAGCAGAGGAATTTTGCACCAGATGCTGAGCTTCATTAGCCAGAAACAAATCCATGGGGATAGGATGAGTTTAATCCATGGGGGGTCTAAAGCCAGCGCTGGGAGAGTGGCAGGGAAGGCTGCAGGAAGAGGCTCCTGGTGGAAGTGAGATGAGCAGAGCTCAACCAAAGACACCTGCACCAACAGCACGTTAATTCACTTGCAGTGATTTTTATGATTATTTCTGTAGAAAGCTTGCTTGCTCCATGCAATGACCTGCAAAGGGTGGGACATCAGCAGCACAAATGATTTGTAAGAGTTTAACACTATGTGAAGGATTTATAGAGTCATTTGGGTTGGAAAAGACACTTAAGATCAGGCCCTTAAGAAGGGCAGAGCTGGGGAAGGGTCTGGAGCACAAGTGTGTCAGTCTCTCCTTCCAAAGAAGAAGCAATAGGAGAAGAGAAAATGACCTCAAGTTGTGCCAGGGGAGGTTTAGATTGGATCTGAGGAACAATTTCTTCATGGAAAGAGCCATCAGGGCCTGGCCCAGGCTGCCAGGGCAGTGGTGGAGTCCCCATCCCTGGGGGGATCTCAAAGCTATGGAGATGTGGTGCTGAGGGCCATGGGGCAGTGGTGGGTTAACAGTTAGACTCAATCTTTAAGGTCTCTTTCAACCAAAATGATTCTATGATTTATTATCAAGTACAACCACTGTCCCAACACTATCAAGTCCACCAACACTGCCAAGTCAACCACTTGGCCAAGAAGAGGGGCTGCAGGAGGAATCAGCAAAGCTGGGACACTGCACCCCAGGAGAGCACAGCAACCCTGCAGCACATCAAGCACAGCCCTACCCCTCCAAGCATCATCCCCACCTGTAAAAGGAGGGATGAAGATCTGCTACTCTAAACAATGTCCAGACCTTTGCTGCTTCCACAACACATCAATTTATTCTGCCTGGGGAGCCAGGAGCATGACAATGTCAGGATGGCTCCAAGTCACACAGGCACTCTCTGGTTTAGGTTCCTTGCTTGTCTCAGCCTGGTTTGAGTATCCTGCAGTGACAGCTACAGCCTTCCCCAGTGCTCCTGCAGATCCACATCCCAACCCTGCTGGAACCTGGATGAGAAGAGAAAAATAACAGGGGGGAGGAAGACAGCTGAACTTTCTTTAACCTCAGAAAGAGTGCAAAGGGATTTCTTATTTTCTTCCCTCTGGTTTGTCCATCCCTAATTAGTACCTCAGAGAAAGCCATGTCAGGATTTCGTAACCCTGCTAGAATGGGGAGGCTCAGCCAGGATTGCTTGGTCTTGCAGAAATTTATAATTTACACTGCATCCTCCCAGGCCAGACCCCAGGGTGTGCCAGGGGCCAAACTGTCAGACATCAAAGCACACTTTGGCCCAAAAAAGCCTAAAAAGGTGACTGAAACAGGATCATCGGGGAGCTGGAGCATCCTGGCCTGAAGCCAGCTCTGGATCATACCAACCACAGAGGTACAAGGACTTTACCACCCAAAGGTTGGCCCACAAATAAGATAAAGCACAACTACTGCTGGCAGCTTCCAGTGGGGACTTTTCTCCAAAATTTTGTCCATTTAAGCTCAAGGGCAGGAAGTTCAGCTTGGGAGATTGTATCTACCCCGGACACAGCTCCTGTAGATGTAAGAGACCAAGGTGGAACAGAAATGATGGGACCTGCTCCCTCCCAAACCATGGGTTGGAAGAATGCAGGCACTTCTGCCATCAGCTACTAGAAAGCAGCATTTCTACTCCAAGTGGATACTTGTAGGTGCTTCCCAGGATTGCTGCAGCAGGGAACCACAGACATGCTGCAAAATCTGGGAAGAGTGAAGCAAGTTTAGTTGCATTCAGACCTTGAGGACTATTTACTGTACACAGGCATGTCAGAATTAGTTTTAACACTCAATTTAAACCAAAAAACAAATTCTAAACTTGCTGTTAAATGTTCACAGCAGAAATCAAATCCAAGAGTTACACTCAACCAGGCCAGTGAGCAAAATCAGGGCTAAACAATCTGTTACCCAATCAAGAGAGTTAAATCAAAATGCCACGGACTGACTTACAAGCCAAAATATGAGACTGCTCATGCAGAAACCTTGCTGTTCTACTTGGATCAAACTGCTTGAAAGGAATCTTGTCAATTCACCAACTCCTCCCACTCATGGCTTACCAAGACCTGGCCAGTAGATCTTTGTGGATGGCAGAAGGTTTTTAGACCAGACAATGTCAACCAGCAGAGCTCCACTGGGTTCATCTTCAGAGCAACAATATGGCTTTACAACCCATAGCAACTGGCTTGCCAGGAGTTCCTCCTGACCAGAAGGCTGCAAGAGGTGTCCTTAATATATATCACACACACCCCAAGCACACCCACCACAGCAGGGCTCACAGATGACTTCTCCTGGAGAAGCACAGTCATTAATGTCATTGTCCGGGACAGACGCAACAATTAACATCTAGAGGAGGGGTCTCCATGGGAGGGATTTACTCCCAAGACAACACATCCTTCCTGATAATGTGTTCCGGTTTCCTTTTTCCTATTAACATCTGGGGGATATTTCTAGGTAGCCAGTTTAGCCCAGTGATTCCACGGACACTGCTGCAGCATCACCTTTTTCAAGCCCATGAGCACCCAACAAGTGTGGAGATCCCCTTCTGGAAAGCAATGAGAAACCACCTCCAGCACTTCAGGAACAAGAAGTTGCTAACATGAGAAGAAACAGGAAAAAAGGGAATATAACTTTGAAGCAAGCAGTGCAACAGCTCTGGAAAAAAACAAGCAGAAACCATCCAGTTTGTATAAGATATTCCGAAACCTGGTGTCAGTCCATCATGTTTTGTATTAAACCCAGATGGATATCATCTTCCCATCAAAGAGAAGTGGCTGTAGTTGTTGCAGCCAGCCAGCTGGTTTTAAGCTCCCCTTTTCCCCGTAGTGTAATATATCCCGTGCTCGTTGGAGCTTACGTCCCATGGAATATCTTTGCAATTTGTAACCAGCGCACAACACGGCTCAGCTGTAATTTCATAAATCACCCTGGAGCCTCCGTTTAATAATAAATCCTCAGATAGCTCTGGATTGTAAGGGACCAAACTAAGGTCTGAAAGGGGATTTTTTTTATATTATATATATATTTATATTTCTTCCTTTTGAAGATGCAAAGACATTTGCAAAATCCACAAGGGGTCAGTGTCTTGGCAGAAATCCTCCTGCAACGTTGAGAAGCACCAGCATGGTCTCAGCTCCAGGATGTTTTTAATACTCCCAGACAGGGGTAGGATTTGTGGGGGCAGGGGGCTGATTCCCTCCCTCTCTTTTTAATGAAAAAACCAACTCAAGCAGCAATTCTGCTTTGCTGCACTGTTTTTTCTGCTTGCTTCAGCACAAGGGATCTCTCAGGAGTGGGAGCACCCAGCCACAGCTCTGAAGGGGGACCCTGATCTTGGACCAATGTTGCTCAACCAGGATGGATGTTGAGCCAGGCAGAGAGGGGGCTCAGCACCACCAGCCTTGAACTTCCCAGCCCTCAGAAACACCATCTATAGTGGAAGAGCACAAAGGAACAGTGGAATCACCGAGTTCATGCAGTCCCTCAAGGTTAGTGCAACTCCATGGTGAGCTCAGGGCTCTCCTCTACTGCTTCCCGGTGTGGTGGTGTCACCTCCACCACACCTGAGGACATCAGCCCAGCTTAGGCATGAGGCAGGATGGAACAACACGAGGCTGCACAACAAAGTGACAGTGGATCCATAACAACCCAAGTCTACCCCAACTGCAGCCCAACCCCACCTCTGACCACAGGGCCCATGGTGCAGTGACCTTGGTACACATGATGCCCTGTAGCATCGTAGAGTTTTAAATAAACATCAGCCTCCAAGTCCTCCCCTCTCCCTGACCCACCTGAGGGGTACACAACCAACAGCAGGTCTAGAGAAGGAAGGAACAGAACATTTCCCAGCTCATCTGAAAACAATCATCCCAGAGGTGTTTTTAAAACAAGGGAACATCTTGTTCAACACTGCTGCAGTAGTTTTCATCCACAACCACATAAAAACTAGGCTGGGCTTGGAAGGTTCAGATCCTACATTTCCCTACACCATTTTCTGCCCACAGAGGACTGCAGGATGGTTTTGCAGATGCTTTCTATTGACTCAATGACCACTGCTCCAAGAGGTGAAGTCTGGAGGCTTTAGGAGCCTTTGTTTCCCTTTCTCAGGTGCATTGTACAGGATCAGGTCAGACACAGAGTGTGGATTTCTTATGTGGGGAGTGCAGTTGGTGAGAGATTGAGGATTGCCCAAGTCTTACTCAAGGCGCAGCACTACCCTCCCACCTCCCCTTCCACACACCATCACTTGCTACAGGACAAAGGAGCTCTTGGTTCACAAGAGCATTCTGGGTATCCTTTCTCTGGAGAAGTAATTTGGATGCTTCTTTGAGAGTTCATCCTCCAGGCCACACATGACACTCTCCAGATGATTGGAGTGAGGTGGTGCTAGCAGGTGGATTTGTCTCCTGCTGTAACCCATGCCTTCATCTTAGAATCAGAGTGGTTTGGGTTAGAAGGGACCTTAAAGCTCATCCAGTGCCACCCCCTGCCATGGGCAGGGACACCTCCCACCACACCAGGCTGCTCCAAGCCCCATCCAACCTGGCCTTCAACACTGCCAGGGAGGGGCAGCCACAGCTTCTCTGGGCACCCGGGGCCAGGCTCTCATCACCCTCACAAGGAAGCAGCACAATTTTCAGAGGTGTTTTAGATCAGCCACGTCTAAGGTTCTTTCCAGCCACTTTCTGAAGAGCACAAGTCCTGTAGGGGATTACTCTGGAAACACAACCAACTGGAGGAGGGGGAGGATCAGCCCTTATGAAATACCAGAAGCAACGACCAGAGGGGAATCTTGTGCAGGTCACTGCATGCAGCAGAAAGACAACTCAGTGGGGACTTTCCTGGGGGGAGACGTTGAGCAAAGCAGAACAGCTTTATTGACCATCTACATGCAACTGTTCCTTCTTCAAGCTGCAAGGAAAGCAGCTAAAAACCAGATGAACACAGGGAGAGAAGCACGAGGGACATTTTAGAAAGAAAGACTAACCCCCAAGATTAGAGCCCTGAAGGCATTCCCACATGCTGAACTTGTTTCACTAGAACTGAGGAAAAACATCTGTAGGAGAAAAAAAAAGCTTTTTAAAGTTTCCCATGCCAAGGGTTCAGCTCCCAAAGTGTCACTTCACAGGGAGCCTCCTCCACCTCACAGAACAGCCCAGACTGGGGGAGCCCCATGAGTAACTGGGAAGGCCGTGGGCTCCATGGGTCATTTTGAAGAGAAGCAGCAGGACATGGGTCACCAAATTCTAAGTCATCATATACTTCAGTTTTTATTTATAAGGTATTTTGTTTATTTACTTCAAAGATCTCAACTGGGAAAAAGTGAACTGAGCTTGAGACAGATTACCCATCACAGAACAGGCCAAACCAGGGGCTTCTCAAATGAAACTTCAAAATAAAGTCAACTGTAGAGACTGCTTTCCATTCATATGACTGTCCACCTCCAGCTGTTAAAGAGATTTGGGACTGAAATCCTGCTTGAAAGAGGTTGAACCCCAACCATTCATACACAGACCATGGTGTCTGGAAGGGTGGAGCAGGTAGAAGCTCTTGAGGCACCTTGGGTTGTCCCAGGCAGGCACAAACACATTAAGATCCAAAAGAGACTGGACATGGACCACACGTGGTCTGGAGGTGAGAGAAAGGAGCATTCTGCAGATTTTCAGCAGAAAAACTAAGGAGCTTCAGCCCAAACCTCTAATGCATTTTAACTTCCCTTGGTCTTCCAAGGCCAAAGAGCTCCCCACAGGAAGACCCCTTCCCTGTGAAAACTGTACATATGTGAGCCCAAAGAGGCCACAGAGACCTCTGCAGAGGTGAGCAGAGAGAAGGGCCACTGCAAGGTCCCAGCAGCTGCAGTAGTGCCAAACAGAGCTTCTCCTGCAGATCCAGCACCAAACCGTTGTATCCACAAATTCACACGCTTGGGAGTTTTAAGTAACAATGGGTTAATTATTGACTCAAAGCTATTTTTAAACAGCTGCTGGGACAGAGAAGACCTACAGAAGCTGTTGCAGCATCAGCTCCCCTGGATTGATGGTCCCACTCAATCCCCACTACACAATCTGGACCATGGGCTGGCTTACAGAGTCCTCAGAAGGAGGAGAAAAACATGCTGAATTCCCCAGCATTTGAATCACAGAAGTGTTTGCCAAGAATGGGCCTCCCTCCTCAGTTTCATAATTCTTCAATCCTTTCAAACTTCACTCAGACACCATTTGGGTAATAATTAACTGTTCCCAGCGCCTGCTCAGTTGAGCTCTGCATGTTCAAGCTTGGCATGCAAGACCTTCAAAATTAACAGCACTGCAGAGTTTATTTCTGTTAATTATGCTATTTTGGAAGGAGAAGAGGAAGGAAAGCAATTTCCAGAGACTAGTGGGGGTTTTCTTCTCACCCTTCCCCCCCCAGCATCCTTCAGGAGGAGGCACTTCACACACATCGTGTATCTCCCCAGAAATGGGTTGTGGTTTCAATTCTGCATCCCCAAAGTGAACACAGCAGCATATCAGATAGCCCTGCTGCCATGGGAGGAGGCACAGCACATGCTCCACACAAAGCCCTTCAGATGGTGGTGGTCAACCACAGTCAGGGGTTCAGTTAGGTCCCCAGCACAGTTTGTACCATCTGCCTGTGGAGCCTCACATCCCAAATGCCATCCCACCACGACCTGGCTCAGACCAGCATTGAATTGGAGAGCATCATCCAGCCTAAAACATGCAACCCAGGTTGGGAGACAATAGAAGGCATGGGTGTTACATGGAAGAGACAACCAGGAATGAAGCACAGAACACCTTCTCCTTCTGAAACCCACAGCTGGGCTGCAGGGGATGCTTTAGGCTCTCTTCCCTTTCTCTCCCATCCATGTTTTCTCCCATTGCTCTTCCCCATGATGCCAGGCTGGAGGCTATGCTCTTGGGACAGAGCCAGGCTGTGACCTCCTGCTACTGCAGCCAACACAGCCACCACTGTCCTCCAACACTGCAGCCACACAAGCAGGACACAGAAGGGGTTTTCTGGCCATTTCATTTGGTTCCTGCCTCACCACAAGTTCCTGGTACAAGTGCCAATGCCTCACATACTACATCACATTGGGCAACCCCATCCTGGCCACCCTGGGAAGCACCCAACAGGTCAGATGCTCTCAGTTTATTATTTGAAAGAAAAAAAACAAATCAATAAAGACATTTCTGGGAGTCTTTCATATGGACAGAATAATCCCATTTCCTCTTTCCTCATGTCAGGTCTATGTTCACTCTCTACAGGAATTACAGAGGACCCAGCCAGTCCCATCACATGCCCCAGGGTCACCAGGTTGTCACCCAACCCGGCAGCTGGAGGGTGCAGAGGTTGCCTGCACCCACAGGGCTGTCACACACCAGGGAGCTGTGGACAGAAGGAGCTGGAAACACCAACACATGGATCAGGAACCTCTGAGCAAACACTTGGCAGCAGTTGTAAAGCAACAGGGAAGCCATTAGCTCCAGGGAGCCTTTATCAGGACCACAGGCTGAGAGCAGGAAGGGGAGATGCCACCAGCCTACAGAGCCTGGAGCAGGCAGCCTGGCATCCCTGCGACCAATTCCCACTGCCCGTGCTAACCCCCCCGCAGATGTGCTCATGCCCAACACAATCCCATAAACAGCATCCAGATGTGATCTGGGGAAGCTCAAGAATAGTTCTTGATCTTCTGACAATAGTGCCCAGAAGGATTTGGAAAACTGACAAAAAGCAGCTTTGAAGTTTTATGTAATGGGCTGGGACTTCTACAGCAACAGCTCCATCACCTCTGTCCCACTCAGCTCCGGGGCTGAGCACCCTTCCCACACCCCGAGGTGCTGCTGCTTAAAGGAATCCAAGCCTAAAATCCATGGAGCACTCGGGAATCGGGAAGCTCTGTGCTGCTCTGCTGTTTATCTCTGGCTGGCTGCTCTAGAAGTCGCCCTGATGTTACCCAAGGAAGGCTGCACTTAGGACATTTCCTCTGTTTCCTGATCCAAGCTGAAAATACCATGGGAAAAATCATTCCCAGAAAATACTGGTAGCTGTGAGCCAGGCAGCAAACGGAAAGCAAGAGGCAGGAAGATGAGCAGAGCAGCTCTTCTCAGATCTGGGGAGGAGCTGGTGGGGTTTACTCTTTAATCATGCTTCCTAAGGAAAAGTGGGAGCAAACCACCCTCTCTGTCC
This sequence comes from Aegotheles bennettii, assembly GCA_013398125.1. Taxonomy (NCBI): domain Eukaryota; kingdom Metazoa; phylum Chordata; class Aves; order Caprimulgiformes; family Aegothelidae; genus Aegotheles; species Aegotheles bennettii. The sequence continues at coordinate 46,079 of VZRW01004285.1, read as the reverse complement.
ACCTCCATTTTTGAGCCACTTACTTGATTTTTAGCAAAACCCAAGTGAAGATGAGCAACCACAAAGGACATTTCCCAGGGTCTGGTGGCTTCACATCCCCCTTGCTGTCCCCAAGCAGGACAAGGCTGTAGCAGAAGCACAACACTGATTTAATAAGGAGCCTCCACCACTGGGATGCATTTCACACCCCTCTCATGCACACACCAGGTTTCAACTCCTTTCTCAGAGGTTTATTTTCAGCTTTGTCCCCCAAACACCACATCCCCCCGAGCCAGGGCTGGAGGGCAGCTGCAAAAGTCCCATTTCCCCAAGAAATTCCAGGAAAAGCACTCCCAATTTTAACGAGATGATTTTTTTTTTCAGCTGACTTCCATAGCCAAGCTAATAAAATCGGAAAGCAATAAGAAATTCCAGCAGAAGGGAGGTGTGGGGGAGCAGGAAAGGGAAGATACTGCTCATTTGAACCTATCCTAACGAGGAGCAGATAATTAGCTGCACATATCCCAGAAAGAATAGCAACAGTCTATGCAATTATTGGGAATGCACACTTTAAGAGCATTTGCCAAAAATGCCTGCTTTTATTAAAAAGGAATGGTTTCACAAAGGCCCAACTGTAAGAAAGGTTGTAATTTGCCCAAATAAAACTTAATTTGATCCATGAAATAGCTGTGGTTTATTGTGTAATATATGTGCTATGTGTTTTAATTTAATAGAATCCAATATAATTGTAAGCCAGTCGAGTTTCAGAGCAATTTTGGGCTGTTCCCACAGTGTCTATAGTACAGATGCTACTTGGTGCATCTCATACATAAATCAGGGATATAGAGCAGATTATCCACAGGGCAACGAGCAACACTCCCCCATGCACCAAATGGAAAACCAGACCTTTGAGGAAAGCAAAATCAGTTGTTTACAGGAAATAACTCTGGATGTTCTGCAGTTCACCACTGCACCTCGGATTCCTGGACTTGCTCTTGGGGCACTGGTGGTGGGACAGTGTGAGCAGCCCTGGGATGCCATCCTGCACCGAGTGATGCTGCAGGTCTTCCTGTGATGCCCCAGCACCCCCAGCACACCTCCCATCATGGGGGCTTGCCACATTCAGCACCCCAGTCATAGAATCATAGAATCCTAATGGTTGGAAGGGACCTCCAGGGATCATCAAGTCCAACCTTTACCCCATCATATTCCTAACCATTAGACCATTCCCACCAGTATGACCAGCCCAAGGCCAGTCTCCCTGAAGCCTCTAGGACCCACTGAAGTCTTGGGAAGTGCAGGTAGATGTATGAGCACTTCAGCAACTCTGCTGCTCTGTTAAAGCATTAATTAATCCCAACCAAAGAGCTGGAGATGTTCCATTACTCAAAGCCCATGAAGTCAAGCAGCATCACACTGAGACAAACCTCCAGCTCCTTCCCCTGCGCCGAGTTTTTATTCTTTTCCTTTGCCAGCACACACATGGGGGGTGATGCTCAGCTTTTAGTCACACATTGAACAAGTCCACCACACTTGTACTGCAGAAATGAAATCCTGAGAAGAAGGATTATGGTCTGAAGATTGACAGACCCTGAAGAATCGTGGCAAAACCTGTGTCACAAAGGGATTTTGGGCTTTCTTTCTCAGGAAAGCTGAATGTGGTTCCTTTCAGCATTAATTTCTGTCCTATTCTGGCTAGCAAGAGGTGTTTCTCCATCACAGCAACAATGCATGTCCAGGACAGGGATGATAGGCATCTCACAGGGGGTGCAGCAGACTCTAGGACCTACCAGCAGCCTATTGCACAGACCATTTTAAAATGCAACATCACACAAGTTAGAAGAACCTTGTCAGATAAACACACCCCACACAAAGCCCATAAGGATTCAGATCCAAGACCAGGAGAATCACCAATTCAGCACTCCCACTCCATGAGCCTTGGAGTGTATTCGGCCCAGGAAAGCCAGAAAGTGACCATGCAGCTTTCAACCTCCTGGTTGCACCCGTAACATCATGAGAAGTCAGCTGATGCCTCTGCCAATGCTTTGGCACTCAGATAAAGGTGTCCAGCAAGTTTCACTGCCTGAGAAACCCCTTAGAACACCTTTGTGTCCCACCACCACCACAGATGATGCATAAAGCAGTGGGAGTGAGACAGACCACTCATGTCAGACTCTTCTACAGAATCAAGATCTTACTCCTCATGACAAAGACACTTGAAGGCTGTGGTCTGGGGAAGCTCCACCTGAGGAGTCACTGCCTTGGAGGAGCGAAGCTCACCAGCTCCAGATCAGCTGAAGCACCAAACCCATGCAACATCCCCATCCTACAACAAAGCCCCAACCTCTCTGTACAAAGAATCAATGAGCTGGAGGAAACTCCAAGGCCAGTGCATTGCTGAAGCCCTCCAGCACAGGTGGAAAGGCACATTTGCTCAGGGATTTATTGTCCTTGTGTCTCCTCTGACCACATAAGGGATCCTGCCACACTACCAAGTGGTGGCACATCCAGCTCCTGGTAGTAACCCCAGCTCCTTCAGCTCGGAGTTTGATCCCCTGGAGCAGTATGGTAGGTGGCCCAGCACTACCACAGGAAAAAAAAAGCACTTCCCTACTGCACAACCCAACACAACCCTCCAGAAAAGGCACTCAGGGACAGTGCAACCACATGTGTGACCCAACAACCTTCCCCAGACAAAGCTAAACCAGCTCCAGAGCAATTACACAGAACAGCATGAAGAGCTTGGTCCAAGCACAGTCCATGTGGAAACACCCAGCACCCTCCTGCCAAGGGACTGCTCTCATCTCTGTCCTTAAATTAGCACAACCTCACATAGACTTCAAAGGAATGAGAAGAAGATACCACTTACCTTGGGTGTCTGAAGACCACAACCATTCCAGGAAGGAGACAGAGCCACGTTTAGAAGACCCTGGAGGGTTGTGGCCATTTTATAGAGGCTGGAGAAGATGACAAAACACCAGCAGCTGTGGGGTGAGCACAGGAGAGACTCATTGGGTCGTTAGCAAAACCCAACAATGCTCAGCTGCTCCTGCAAACCCTGGCAGGGAAAGAAGTGTCCTGTTTCCTCTGTGTGTGCCCTCCACCCACAACCACCCCAAGTGCCAGCTTACAGACACCCCAAGTGCCAGCTTACAGACACCCAACAGCCTCCCAGGTCCAAACCTCACGTGGGGCATCGCACGGGGAAGGCTCCAGCTGAGCTTTTTGAGGGTCTCAGCATGGAGCTCCATAGCTTGGATGTCCTTCTAACAGAAGTCCTAAGTTTGAATGATTACAGGGAAAAAATGGGACAGAAAATACTTGGCCTTATTTCATTGCCTCACCATAAAATCCTTTTGAAATTCCCTTTAAATCCTTGCTGTCAACTGAAATAAAACTCTGGATTTATTCCTGGGAAAGTGCGTGAGTAATAAATAAAACAAAAAATAAAGAAAAGAATCAGCACAATCAGTGGATTGCACAAAGGAACCCCCAAAGTTAACCCTCAGATTTCAACCCAGAACAGAGCTGAGGTGCCCGACCAGCAAACACAAGGAAAAATCAACGGCACATGAATGACAGCTTCCATGGGCATGGGGGTGAGGTCTTCTGTGGGTGGTCTGACAGCAAACAACGTCCCTGCTTGGTGCTGTTTTGTCCCAAAATATGGAAGAAGCCAATAGGAAATGGAAAATGATGGCACCGCTGCATCCGTGTGTTCAGGTGAGGAGGAGGAGGAGAGGGAGGAAGGCAGCAGTCAGTTGGGGATGTGAATGCAAAACCTTCTGGGAGGTGGTGGGAAAGAAAAAAGGAAATAAGGGAAAGAGAAAAGGAAATAAGGAGGAGCAAGCCAGCTCTTGGCTGGTTCTTCCCAGATAAAATGAGGACGGTATTAAAAAAAACAACTCTTAAAAAAACCCCAAAACATAAAAAAAAGTCTCTTGGTGGACAGCATGTAAGTGATACAGGGAGTGATGTAGGTGGTATGGCAGGACACACCAGATCTAAGCCAAAGGGGATCAAAAAAACCCCTGCAAAGCTCTTGAAAGCTGGCTTTGAACGATAGTGACATGTTTTGACACCGTTCCCTGACAACAATGGCTGTAACACAAACATAAATTAATGATGTCAAGTGCTAATACCGATGCTACGTGAACTCCACCAATGTGGTCCCAATTAAGTATCAAGTATGGTTATCATTTGAGAAATGACTGAGGAAATGTCATTGCGACATTCCCTGCTCGTGTCTCTCCCTGATGCCCACCCCAGGTCTGCAGCTCCCTTCCCTGGAGGGATGTGGTCCCCACCTTCCCCCCTCACTCACTCATGCCTGCTGGAGAAACACCAACTCCAGTTCCTAAAGCACACGACCCTGACATGCACCAGGAAGGCTTTTTAATAGCAAGTTTATGTCCTATTTTACTATCTTTGTAAGTTTTAAGCCATTGAGGAGGGCTCACTGCATGTCCTCCTCTGCAAATCTGAGGCCTACAAAAACATTGAGGTGCTTCAGCAGCCACCGGACTCCAGAGGCTGGGACTTTCTGAGAATCAAACGTCCAGGGTGTGTAATACAGCTCTAAGAGTTGGCAACACGAATCACTGGCAATAAATAACTTCACTAACCAAGGCCAGGCAACGTCCAACCTGCCCATGCAAGTGCTGACAGCAACGGAGAAGTCACCAAAGGGCCTGATTTTATCCAGGATTTCCAGAAGAGTAAATCAGCCAAGAGAAGCTCATCTGACCAGGACTTCTTCTGGCTGCAACTGCTCCTCAGAGCAAATAATATTCTTCCCAAACAATTCTGCATCAGTTTATTGCCTGGACGACAGACTGGGAGATCTACAGGACAAATCTGCACACACCCCAGCCAACCCACCCCCGCCTGATTTCAAGTTACTGGAGAGGTTCCCGAAATTCAGGCCATGCTATGGTGTCTCCAACTGAGGATCCACCCAACCATGAGTTGTCCAAAACCACCATTTGTTTCCTAATCATCAAACACGTCTGGGAGATACCAGACTCAGGACAACCCTCTGCAAGGCTGATAATGCAAACTGGTCCTACTGGGCAGCTTTTAGGGCCACCATCTATCCTGCTCTTCATACCAGCACAGGTTGGGGATGCCCTCTCCTTGGCAGTGTTGAAGGCCAGGTTGGATGGTGCTTGGAGCAACCTGGTGTGGTGGAGTTGTCCCTGCCCATGGCAGAGGGGTGGCACTGGATGAGCTTTAAGGTCCCTTCCACCCAAACCAGTCTGGGATTCTGGGATTTGAACTGATAACCATTAATTTGCACAAAGACCAAGATGCACGTTCACCTTCACGATGTCCCCATCATGTTTTGTGTCACCAGAGAGGTTACAGAGCCCTGAGCAAGGACAGCTACAGGAGATTTTCCTCGAACCTTCTCCATCTGCTCCCTGGCTCTCAAACCATCCTCATTCACCCTCCTCTTGGAGACAACTGCAGCCTTCCAGCAACTCATTTAATGCTTCTCTAAGGGTCCTGGCTGAGATGGGAGACAGCAGTCACCACTCCAGAAACCCCCCCTGACTGAAGAGCGCCCGAGCAGACACTGCTGGGACTTCAGTCAGGGGGCAAAAAAGAAAAAACAAAAAAAAAAAGACAATTAAACCCCCCCCCTATAATGCGAATACTTTATTATCAATGAGTGGCTGGTATTAGCTTTTTGTCTGGGTATTAATAATATTTCAAAAAACCATACATCAAAATTAGGGCTTTCTCCTATTTTTGCTGTATAATTTTTCTTTTTTTTTTTTCTTTTTTTTAAAAAAAAAATCTGTATTGAAAGAATTATATAAGCCAAAGTGCATTTTCTGTTTTTTGTCCATATACACATTGCACCATACATAAATAATTACATTGTAAAAATGACTCCATAATTACAAGTATAATATATATTTTCATATAATATATAAAACTTTATATTAAATCTAGGTAGATGATATTTGGGATAGTCTGTGTCTTTTTTTTTGTCTTTTTTTTTGTATTTCCTTTCGTCAGAGGCTGACCGTTATCGATTGTTACTGAGTAAGATCTCCAGCCAACAAGGACACGATGTGATGAACTGTCTGGAGTAACAAGGCCCCCAACCCTTGGCGAAGCTGATCCGCACGCTGTTGGGGTCGTAGGGCCCATCGGCGTAATCCAGCTCGGCCGTGTGCTGCAAGAGGCAGGACTTCTCGTAATCAAACACCTTGATGGAATAACCTGGCATCACCTTGCGCACGATCAAAGTCCTACAGTTGGGGATGTCCAGTGTCGGGGAGTTGACGAAGATGGGGTGCTCGCTGCGGTTGTAAGCCCACACGCCGTCCGGTTCTTTGCTGAGTAAAATCCCGTAGCCGATTTTACTTCGAGTCCTTCTCACAGTCTCGCTCCTGTTTTCCAGGTTTAGCTGTCCGAGGCAGAAGCCGTTTCCTTGAGGTAGGTCATAAAATATACTGACAGACTGTTCGTACACTGTGTAGAGGCGGCCGACGCGCGTCCGGTGCTCCCAATAGGCCACGTTGCACCAATGGCTCCTCTTCATGGCATCGGGCGACGTACTGGCATCTGTGGGGGAAAGCAGAGAAGAGTCAGGGCTTGCTGTGACTGCCCGGGAAAAGACAGGTATGGAGGGTATGCAAATGGATCTTCCCACCCACTGGTTTTGCTCACGTGGGAATTGAACTTGTGTTCAACCCAAAACTCGTGCTCAACCCAAAGCTCGTGCTCAACCCAAAACTTGTTTTCAACCTGAAGCTTGTGCTCAACCCAACACTCGTCTTTAATCCAAAACTTGTGTTCAACCCAAAGCTTGTGCTCAACCCAAAACTTGAGTTCAACCTAAAGCTCGTGCTCAACCCAAAACTTGTGCTCAACCCAAAGCTTGTGTTCAACCCAAAGCTCATCTTTAATCCAAAACCTGTGCTCAACCCAAAGCTCATCTTTAATCCAAAACTTGTGTTCAACCCAAAGCCCATCTTTAATCCCAAGCTTGTCTTCAACCCAAAGCTCGTGCTCAACCCAAAGCCCATCTTCAATTATGTCAAATGCCGCCAAGAAGGAAGACTCAAGCAAAGCTTGGTGACCCAACAGGTCACCCACCATCTCCAGTGGAGCTCAACATCTCTTTCTCTCCCATTTAATGTTCAATCCTGCATCCAGCAGCCAGGACCCTGTGTACTCAAGATATGTGCATTTCTACCACCAAGCACCAGCGTGGATACTCGCCCACTGCAACTCAGCCACCCCTGAGCTTGATGGGTCCAAGCTCCTCCAGCACTGCTGTGGTGGTGTACCCTCATTTTCGAAGGCCAACTTGTGTCGAGCTGAAACACAGGGGATGTCCATGAAGTGCTTGGATGACTGACCCGACAGTTATCTCAGCTATGTAATCTTTGACAGCGATGCTGATGTTCCCATGGGGAACATGAAATCTGAGGAGGCACCTCATGTTAAGGGGGAGTAGTTGCTACATCCTCCAACAAAGCCAGCAGAACTTTTTCCAGAACGAGAAACATCTCTTCTTTCTAGGAATCACATTCAAGGAAGACAGGAGGGATGCAGACTGCCAGAAATCTGTTTAATTTATGATGCCTCCAGAGTTTATGGTGCCTCCAGAAGGAAGATGGGAACTCTCAGCCCTGAAACAACCCTGAAGAGGGCGAATTAACCTCTTGCTGAACATCATTCCTGCCCCTACCACATCAGTTAATAGAAAACCACCCTGAGATTTCAAGCAAGGAGCTCTGCTTCGAGCCAGCATTAAGCTCCCTGACAATCTATCATGGGCCTGTGGCCTGCTGACCCCTCTGCCTTCGTGCCATCACGTCCGATTAACGCGCATGCGGGGTGACGCCGTTATTTTGCTCCAGAGACCCCATTGAGGCACCGGAGTTCAAGCACAGGCCTGGAGCCCCCATTTCTTTTCAGGCTCAAATGACCCAGGAGGGGAACGGGCTCTCCTCCCCATTAATGATCTCTGAATTAAGAGGCTTTGTTGGAGCTTAACTCCAGTTGTAACCAGACAAATGTAAGGGGAGGGAGATGGGGGGGTCACTGCGCAAGCGGGGAAGCAGCAGGGCCAGCAGGATGCTCTTTGCCATGGGCAATGTTCACAGAATCCCAGAATCCTAGGGGTTGGAAGGGACCTCGAAAGCTCATCCAGTCCAACCCCCCTGCCAGAGCAGGGTCACCCAGAGTCCATCACACAGGAACACATCCAGGCAGGGTTTGAATGTCTCCAGCCAAGGAGACTCCACAACCTCTCTGGGCAGCCTGGTCCAGTGCTCTGTCACTCTCACAGGAAAGAAGTTCTTCCTGATATTCACATGGAACCTCCTGTGCTCCAGTTTGCATCCATTGCCCCTTGTCCTATCATTGGTCAGCACTGTAAAAAGCTTGGCTCCATCGTCCTGCCCCTCACCCTTTACAGATTTGTAACCATGGATGAGGTCCCCCCTCAGTCTCCTTTTCTCCAAGCTAAAGAGCCCCAGCCTTTCCTCATAAGGGAGATGTTCCACCCCGTCACAGCTCCTGCTCAAAGCACGCCTGGAGATGTCCTGTGCTCCTTCAAACGGGTGAGGACATGAGTTTCAGGTGACTGCACACCAAGCAGGTAAAAGTTTCCACCTCACTTCTCCTGGCCAGGGGTGAGAAAGGCTTTGAAAGCCACGCACCAGCTGCAAAAGCAACCTGCCCGTGGCCTGCAGGGAACCAAAACACCCCGAAAGGAGACGGTTAAAGGCTTATCTGGAAAGCTTCTACCTCAGGAAAGCTCTGGGCAGGTCCCTCTTCTCCCCCAAGCCCCATCCAGGGCTGCCCTGGGCAGTTGCCCTGTGCTGCGGTGGGCTCCCTTCACCTTCTTTAATCTCCCAGCTCACTCAACCAAACCCTGAAGAGATGAACTCATCTCACAGCCCTGACATAGAGCAAGAGCTTCGGCGAGTACAGGGCGGCCTGCTCTGTGTCTCATCCCCTGCCAAGTGCTCCTTTTGCCTCCCGCCATGAGCCACCACCGCTCAGCAGACAGCCAGGGCGGCCGGCACAAAACCATCTCCTCTGCCTCTTAAATAAATATTCCATTTTTTCCTCCTCTTTTTTCCACGCTGCCCTTTATGCAGGGACAAGCAAAACCCACTTTTTTTTTTTCCTCTCTCCCCCCTCCCTTTCTGCTGGGACAGAGGCAGGTTTGTTGCCTTTCCTTTTGAAGAAAGAAAAATATCTGAGGCCGGCAGTGCCTCCCTCGATGGCACACACTGCATTTTTAACAACTGGGATTGCAGGCAGCTACAACTTCTACCAGCTACATTTAGGCTGGCGTCAGGGCTATCTCCTCCATCAAAGCCACCTTGATCCATCAGATGGATGGGCTCAAACTCTGGCTCTTGTTTACTTATTCCCCCAAGTCACCTCGATGCCTCGCAGCAGACGCATCCAGAAGGAAATTCAACCGACTGGAGATAAAAACAACCAGGTAGGAAGCACCACGGACGATCCAAACTAGAACTCAACGGGGGAAAAAAGAGTCTTGGATGGCTCAGGCAGAAGGAATCCGGGTATGGAAATAAATGCAAAGAGCAAACACTGTAAATCCTCGTGGCATGAGCGGCACTGCTGCTTTCGCTCCCTGCAGAGTGTGGAGGTAAAGAAAGTAACTTGAGGTTTTGGATTATTTGTGATTTGATGATGCTTTACACCAGTGAAGTTCAAAGAAGTGTGTTAAAAGAGAAAAGAAAGATGCTTTACTCCCAAAACAAACCCCTGCACTGGTGTTGCACTGGTTAAAAGCAGGATGGCAAACACAGGCAGATCACAAACCACACCATTAAAATATCTCTGATTCATGCTTTGGCTCTTCTGAAGCCACCAAACCTCCTCTCAGCACGTCAAATTGTTCCCACAACACATGGCTGCAAGTGAGACCTCGCTGTGTAAGGGAACACGGGTGAGAAGGGAAGTTTGGTTGAGGAATATTCCCATTTTTGCCCAGCTCACCAGTGGCACCATGCCGTTTGTCCAAGCAGAGGCTCCGTGAGGAATGGGTGATGCCACCCCCCGACCCTCAAACCATGCTCATGGGGTTTCAAAGCACATTTAAGAAGACCACACGTGTTGAAAAATAGAATCATAGACTCATAGAATCATTATGGTTGGAAGGGACCTCCAGGGTCATCAAGTCCAACCTTTATCCCATCATATTCCTAACCACTGGACCATTAGACCATGGCCTCAATAAATCAATCACTGCATGCTCCAAACATGACGGGGACTCGAACGCACACCTGGGCACCTGAAGAAGTCAAGAGGGATATTCAGAAGTGTCCCTGCACCCCATTTTCTTGTCCCACCCTCCCTGTGTCTCAGGGCAGCCTGATGCTCCTCTGGCCATGGAGCTCAGTCACATCCTTTCCCTTTGGCCAAGGTCTTTCCTCAGTTTCTTTAGACTGTTAGATAGCTACTCCACCTTTTCTCTCCCATCTCCAACAGATGGATGGTGACACCACCCACCACGCAGAGCATGGGAGCAGGGTGGTTACAACCATACAGGGGTCACTGTGAACGAGGTCCAGATAAAAACCCCAGCATGAAGAACACACACATTTCCCCAAAACCTTTTAACAATTCACCAGGGAGCCATCAGTTAAAATAACCCCCCCTTAGAAACAAGCTCCAGGGCAAAGAAGGGGTTAAAACTTTCCACAGCAGAAATGGAATTTTTATGGCCTTGCAAAAAAAAATAATATATATATATAAAAAAATAATTGTCAATCTGCACCAGCAGAGCTCCCAACAGTTTTCCTTAAGCTTTAAATACCTCTGCCTTACAAGCTTCAGCTGGAATTCACCACTGCGGCCCCCTGAGAGCCCCTGTGCCACAGCCACCCCTTGGCATGAGACCTTGCCCAGAGAGTGGAGGAGAAGCTGAGCCTTGCCCCCAGCATGGGGCTTCCCCATGAAGATGGCCTGGAGACACAGGGCTACAAACCGGCCACCATCTGTCTATCCATCCTCACTGGGAGCTGTGGGGTGGGACTTTGAAGGCATCTTCCCACCCTTGGAGGAGCTGCAGCCACTGGTGAGCCACATCTCGGCCAGCAGCCACTTTGGCAGCCCATGGGAGTGCTCCAGCATTGGCTCCACCATATATATTTAAGGCAACATCCCAAGCCCAGCAGCAAACGAACACAGGAGACTTGGCAGGACCTTGGGCTGCCATCCTATGTTGGCCCTGGGGACACCAGAGGAGCAGAGGCAGCAGGAGGTTCTCCATGCTGTCCCCCAGTGAAAGACTGGGTAAGTCCTGATGAGAACAAGGACAGTTGAGGACTAAACTGTCCTCTTTTCTAATTACTTCTTGGTTTCTCCAATGAAGCAAGAAGCTGTGTGCTACAGCACGACAATGGGCTTGTGCAAGAAGATGGCAACTGGGTGCAAGCAGGAGCTTGGACAGCCCTAGGCTCTTCCTGGACCTTTTCCTTAAGGCTCAGAATTAACTGAGGATCTTTAATGTCCCAGCTCCAAACAAGACAAACTTGCTCCCTGATTTATAGGGGCCCTGAAAAGCTGTCACCAGCTCCCCAGTGGATGACCAAGGTCAGCCATAGGGACAGCAGTCTGAAACCTTCCCTACGCTGCAGAGCATCAAACTCTCTCCAGGCCACTGGTCTGCAGCATTTAGGGACATGAAGATCCAGCCCAGCTCGTGTCTCAATTATAAAATGAGTGTGTTTTCATATTATAATTAATCTGGTGCCACCTCTGCTGTGGCACTGAAGGGTCCTGACTCCCCCAACTCCAGCACAGTTCCTGGCACGTTCCTCACACTGGACATGGCTGTTGTGCAGCCACCACAGACACCAGTTCAACTCACTCATCCAGCCAAAACCAACACCAAAGAAAGCACCACAGGCAGCTGACAGAGCTCTTGCTGCCACCCACCATGGAGGAGGCATCTCCATCTGTTTCCTCCTCCTCCTTTATGTCCTCCTCCTTCAGCCTTTACCTTGGAGCAGAGCTCCTCACCCTCCTTCTATGAGCTGATTTAATTCATTAACCCAGTAGATGGTTAACTCAGAAGAACACTTGTGCTGGGTTAATTCATTAAACTGCTTCAAAAAAAGGATCTGATGGACAACAGGACCGGTGGAAGAGGCACGTGGAGAGGCCTGGGGGGAAAGGGGGACATTTCCATGGCAGCCCTAGAAACAAAAGCAACACAGGACAGGAGCCAATGCCAAGAATTAGGATGAAAAACAATTTTCACTGCATAAAAGCAACCACTCTGCAAAATCACCAGCTCATGATGATTTTTTTTTTAAATCCTTGGAAATAAAACACACTCCATGCTTAGTTCTGCCCGGAAATTTGGAAGCCATCATCAGTCAGCTTATTTCCAAGCTAAATGCAAGGGGTTTGCTCTTGGTGTCCCTTCTCTGGCCATTAAACACACACTCCACAACTTGAGTTTAAGGTATTTCAGCAGGTTTTTTTTTCCAGCTCCCCTGCATGGTTTACAAAGGTCTTTTCAGCTGAGGGTGAAAAGTCCTAGAAAGTCAAAAAAAAACCCTGGAAAAGCCCAACTCGGGTATTTCTCACTGACATTTTTATGCGTTTCTTCTAAAGGGCAATGTTTGCAGAGATTTAGGTGATTTTTTTAATTATTTTTTTTTTCAGTTGAACAGTCTCCATTTAATCTCAGCCCCCCCCTTGCTCCCAGCTTTCGTAGGCACATTCATCTCTCTTCCAAGTTCCTGGGCTGTGCACGTAACCGCTTTCTACCTGGCACGGAGAAGTTCCCACAACAATGTAAATACATCTTCAAAAGGAGCCCAAACGTAATCACCTACGTCGGCTGCCAATTATGAAAGCACCAGACCTGTCATCAACCAGAGTTTGGCTGAGACTCCTCCACTGTTGGAAACCAGCCCTGGGTAAATCCAAGCCTGGCAAAATCCCGGCGTCGTGCTCGGCACTTCCGTGAGCACCCACAGCCTGGCCATGGGTGTCCCCACCCTGAGCCCCAGCCAGCTGAATAAAGGGGGAGAGAAATGAGATGGTGAAGGACATGGGAGATGGGATG
>VZRW01004285.1:160-24684 GCA_013398125.1 Aegotheles bennettii | reverse complement strand
TAATCTATATAATTTATATAATCTAGAATAATCACCTATTTAGGGTTACTGCGTAGCGGACGGCGTTACGGATAGACACCCTGAGATGTTCCCCTTTGAAATGCAGCATCAGATTCAACATCACCCAGGCAAGAAGTATGGAAGTCCAAAACCACCCACCGGTATGCAGCCATTGCAAGAATTAAATGTAATTTATTTTCCAATGCCACGCAGCAGGTTTGAAACAAAGCCTCATTCATCACAGCCCACTTCTGCACCCCTCACCAGTACTGGTGAAACCAAACCAGTGCCAAGCACCCACCGCAGCCACTCTCCGGGGTGCTGTTTGCAGAGGTGAACTTCTCCAAGGTGAATATTCCCTTGCGTTAGAAGAAAAAAAAAAAAAGAGAAAAAAAGATGTTTTGCTGCCTGACACATCTGTATTCAGGGTGGTTTCCGTATGGAAAGCTGTGCTGCTTTATGAGATTTGCTTGGACATGGTGTTTCTCAGCTCAAATTCTTCAAAATCAATGCAGATCTTCCTATGCAATGCAGGAAATAACATATTCAGTGTTTTTGCCCAGAATGGTTTCTTTACTGTAATTCAGGTGTGTTTGAGGCAGTGACAACAGCAAATGGAAACAGGGAACTGGAAGTTTATTCACTTTGCAAAGCACAGCTTTCTGGTGTATATAATGAAGTGCAAAGAAAGTCCAGAAAAAACTTGGATGGGAGTTCAAACACCCACGTTTTAAAGATGAAAGCCTGCTCTTCGATTAAATGTTTAAATAAAGTTCTCGTGCTAAATCATTTAAACATTTTCACATTCCTCGCATTTCTAGAAGCGCTGTTCGCTTTTATTTATTATCATAACCCAGTGCCCTCAGCAAGCCACCACGGCTATTTGAGGCAACCTGTTTGCTAAAGGGAAAGTTCCTGAGGGACAGGAAAAGTTCACAATGAGCAGCATAGCTTGATGCTTCTTCTGCAATCCCCACTTCTCCTCCGTTCCCCACTTCTCCTCCGTTCCCCTACTTCTTCTTCTCCGTTCCCCCACTTCTTTTCCTCCAACCCCCAACTTCTCCTCCTCCAACCCCCAACTTCTCCTCCTCCAACCCCCAACTTCTCCTCCTCCAATTCCCCTACTTCTTCTCCTCCAATTCCCCCACTTCTTCTCCTCCAACCCCTCACTTCTCCTCCAACCCCTAACTTCTCCTCCAACCACCATCACATTTTCCTCTTTTCTTTACAAATCAAGTCTTCCACCCCGCACGTGGGGACAGCCAGGTTCTGCTCCAAATACTGACCAGAAATTCAAAGTAACTCAACTGTCTTCACTGTGGTTGTATTTAGACAGCTGTAGCTCAGAGCAGAAATTGGCCTGAGCGTTCAATTGGTCTCTTTGAGTCTGCTCTCAGTGATGAAGTCAGCCTTACTCATCCAAACACGGATGATGGCTCTGCCATCAGCACCATGAAACAGCTCCAAGAAGCTTAAAATCCATGTGCAATTCCTTCTTCTAATGATGCAACTGCACCCAATGGAAGGGTCCAGCCACAGGCATTTTGGCCATTCCCTGCTTCCCCATGACAGCATCCCACCAAGGTGATTTTAATGCTCGCAGACAACAGCAATGGCAAAGAGACCAGTGCCTTGCTGCCACCGTGATGGGAGATGCTGGGAAAGCTTTAAATTGACTACAGAGCCATCCTCAGACAACACAGCCCTGGGATGTCTCCTTCCCTGAGGTGCCCATCCAAAGCCCTTCAGCTTGTTGAGGAGGTACAACTCTTGCAAACACAAAGCACAACACTCACGCTCCACAATGCAATGAAGCTCTAACCTGACCTCTCCCAGACAACACTACAAAAGCTTAAAGGAACAAGTAACTATGGAGAAATCCAGAATAAATGGGGATGAACTTGCCATGAGCCAGAGTAGAAACCCTGGCAAGGTTTTTATTGGAAGACAATGCAGCAGTAGCAGAGGAATGGAGATCTGAATTTCTTTTGATGCTCTCAGGCACATGGTGTGACTCTTGGGGTGTCCTACATAGGGACAGGAGTTGGACTCTATGATCCCGGAGGGTCCCTTTCAACTCAGCACGTTCTGTGACTCTGTAAACACGATGTGGTTTCCAAAGACAGAAGGTAACTGGGTGAAGTCACCCAGCATGCTGTCACCAGCCCTCATGTTCTTACTTCCTCGCAAATTCCAGAAAAAAAAACAACTTGGACCCAAGGGGACATGAATCTTCATGAATCCCAAGTCCCACTCCACGTTCAGGGTACCCTGATGGTTTCATCCCTGCTGTACTCCACTGAACCTCTCCCCAGGAGCTCGCGGGGATGTTTAGTTAGCGCGTCCCAGTATAAAACTCCCTATTTATTTTGGCACTATTCATGGAGAAGGCCCTAAAACCCAAATAAAGTCCATTCCCCTTTCTGTGTATCTCCAGCTATTGACACTGCTCATGACCAATTTACAAAACCAAACAAACGCCCGTTGTGTAATGGAGCTGGAAAAACAATCAGGAAGGGGCTGGAGATCTGCTCGCAGGTTCCCGCGGGGAGGGCTGGAAGGGGCGGCAGCCCAGGAAAAGATTACAAGAAATTAAACTTTTACTCTGATAACAACAGGCGCTATTTTCTGCCCATGACATCATGCTCCTGACCGCTATCAAACAATGGACAGAGTCCAGCGCTGGTTGAAATCGGGGAGGACTTTGCTGCCCGTTTCAGTGGCCAGTGTGGTCCATTTCCCTCTTGGAAAAAATAGATATTTACTTCTTTTCCATGTGGCTCACAACCACCCCAATCCTCTCCACTGACACCAGGATAAATCACAGCATCCTGGGGCCATGCGAGCTAGCCCAGACCTTCCTGGCGATGCTCCCCAGCAGCAAATAATGAGGAATAAGCACTTCTGGGGCACACCTCACCTGGCTTTTAAACTTCTCCCTTAGAGAGATGAATTGTGCCCTACAAGCAGCTCTTTCTCCCCACTGACTGCAGTTAAGTCTCTCAAAGAACAGCTCAGACATGGACATCTGTATTTATCTATAACTAAGTGTGAGGACTGCTACCCAGGCAGCAGCAGAACGGCCCAAAAAATCCTCAGCTCATTAATTACATGCAAAAGCAACATCTCACTAAGAGAATTCAGATCTCAAGGGTAATGTGTCTTAGATTACTCTGGGTATGAAATCGAGCTGGAAATGGACTGTGACTATAAATACATTAGTGGGTCCTTCTACCTGCAAACACAAAACTGATGTGCAATTGGTGGCACAAAGCTGCACCCGTGTGACCAAGGGATGTCTGCACTGTTTTCCAGTGTTGCTAAGAATAAAGCACACTCCTGTGACTTAAGAAGGTAAATGACATCTCCCAATGATCTTTTACAGCTCCAATCTGCATCTTCCAGCTTTGCAAAACTCCAAGAGGCTGTTTGAATGGGTTGTTTGGAAGAAGCAGGGGCTGAAAAAGCACAGTGCTGTGGTGTGCAGGAGGTGGTGAAGTTATAGCTCATATTCTTCCATCCCCTATCTCAGACTTAATTTTTAACAATAAGAGCTGCCACTAACTTCTCTTGCAGCTTGAAGGACCCTGTGATGGCCAAACCCTGGCTGATGCCTGACAGAGACCTGTCCCAGCCACCAAAGGGTCTCTGCATCAGCAGAGGAAGGGGTTCCTCCCATGTGCAATGCAAGAAGCAGAGCACCCATTCTTTTTTAGCCCTGTTGCTAAGACAGACATCAACAAAGTAAGTCCTGCTTGCACCCTCCCTTCAGCACAGCCCTGTTCCTCTGCATAGCACAGGGACATGGCAGCCCCACGGGTCTTCCCCGGCCTCGGCCAAACTCACCTGGTCTCAGGTTTCCTTACAAACCCTGGAACACAACCATGTCCCTAATTCTGCTGGGGAAGCCGAGCTGCATTCCTGGCAGGGCTGCATTTGGGATCGAAACAAGGGGGGGGAAAAAAAAAACCACAGCAGTTTTGACCTAAACCCAAGATCTTCCCCCCCAAACCTGGCAGTTCCCACTGCCTTTTATTTTGTCTGTAAACTCTGGGCTCAAACACCTTCCTTGGGGAAGGGGTGGGATTCTCAGAGCCCTGCAAGACACCCAACATTGGGCATCTCAATGGATGTGTGCTACAACAACCAGAGCTTCTCCCATGCAAAGACGGGGTGACCACAGCTTTCAATGCACCAGGAATTCCCCAGGGGATGGAAGCCCATTCCTAAATCCTCTCTGCAAATCCCATCCGTGCCCGGAGCAGAGCGCTCCGACGGCAGCAGTCGGAGCCTGCACACAAATTCAGCTCCAGGCATCTTTCCGACTGCTGCGAAGTCGAGTTTAAAAGCAGGATGTTTGGCTGAGCTGCTCTTCCCTCAAATAAACACCCACAACCTTACTCAAAACAGAGAGGCACTGCTCTGGGAGTACTCGGCTCGCTTCATTTCCAAGAACCCAGCCCGGATTTTTACCCTGTGCCGCAGGAATGTCACTGGGCTGGATGGTACCTTGGGAAGGGAGCGATGGCCAGAGCATCCCAATGGGAACATGGGCATCCCAGCACATGGAAGCAAGGATTTTTCTCATCACCCCCTTTGCAAAGATTTACCAGGTCAGGCTGGCCAGAAAAGTGCTTCTGAAGCTCTGAAATACTGGTAACTTCTCCCTGCTTCACTGTCCCAGAGTGAAAGGATTCAAGGCATCAGGGTGACTTGGTACTTCACGCCTGTGCCTGGCTGTGTGTAACACTCCCTGGTTTGAAGACCACAGAAGTCTCCAGTCACGCACAACTCTGAACCACTCCCAGCATCAGCACTGGAGCATCACGCCGAGGAGATGCAGTCCCACCCCTGGACCCTCAGTTATGATGGGATGAAGATCCAGCACTTTGGAAAACCATTGCTGCTGCCTGCGTGTTACACACCTTGCACAATATTTCAGCTTATTCACACAACCCAAGCATTAAATGCAACTTTAAAGGAGCAATAAGTAATAAAAGCTCCAACATACGCCTGTGCTCTTTGCTCTAGGTCAATGCTCCCACCCAGACACCTCAGAATCATAGAATCATTATGATTGGAAGGGACCTCCAGGGTCATCAAGTCCAACCTTTATCCCATCATATTCCTAACCATCAGACCATCAGACCATGGCCTCAAGTGCCTCATCAACCCGTTTTTTGAACACCCCCAGGGACGGGGACTCCACCACCTCCCTGGGCAGCCCATTCCAGTGCCCAACCACCCTCCCAGTAAAGAACTTCTTCCTGATATCCACCCTAAACTTCCCCTGATGGAACTTGAGGCCATTTCCTCTCATCCTGTCATTAGCAATTGGGGAGAAGAGACCAAGAGAGGGCAATAAGGTCTTTCCCTCTGGTCTGGCAATAAATCACCACAGGTAACTGCACTCACCCTTCCTACTGCAGCTTTTTTCCATCAGACCCAACTGCAGCCATTTATTTTCTCCCCAAGGGCCACCTCTGCCTGTCCCCCCCTCTGGCCAGGGCACATGGCTGCTCGCATCCCATGGTCTGATCCCATTATCCCTCCCAGCTCCGGGGGTATCTGAGCACCCTGCAGCGTGAGACACTGCCTCACACTAGGATGTGGATGCTCAATTCCACAGGGAAACACCAGCTCCTGTTTGCAGCTGCCTTTAGCATCCACAGGGCTGGACCACAGCGGGCAGAGACCCTGCATAGGCAAGGAACCCAAGCCAAGGTGTTGATCCTGCTGGAGGTTTTAGCTATAACCCCCAACCCTCCAGTCTGTGAGCTGAAGGATGGATGTGAGCAGGCATTTTAGGACTTAATGAAGCAGGCAGGTATAAGTCTTGAGGCCATGGTCTAATGGTCTAATAGTTAGGAATACGATGGGATAAAGGTTGGACTTGATGATCCTGGAGGTCCCTTCCAACCAGAATGATTCTATGATTCTAAGTCATTAATGTTTTAACCAATTTTATCTGCAGTTAAATCCTCATCTTTCTTGCCTGCCTCAGAAGCACCCTCTGAATGCTTAAGACCTCCCTAGGTGTTTGGTCAGGGTGGAAAACATGACTTGAAATCCCAGTGGATGCCTCCCACGCTCAACAAATAAGCACCACGTTTAACAAACCCCTGAGCAAAGGGATGGCTGGGAAGCTGCATCCCAGTCCCCCCTCCGCACCCAAGCGATGCTCAGACACGGGACGGCTCAGACACCAGCCCAAAACCCCAGGCATAAAAACATCATGTGTTCCAAAAAGAGGACAGAGCCAGGAGAAAAAGCACTTTGGAGGCAGGCGGTGGTGAGAAGCAGGGGCTGAGCAAACCAGTGCCAGCTTCACCCTCGCCCGGCCCCCACGCGCAGCTTGCTCCTGCCTCCAAGGGGAACCTCGCTTGGCCAGCCAGCTGGTTCTCATTGCTCGCCTGCGTGGGGGGAAGAGAGCCTGCAGGGAAGGGGAGAGGGAAAAGGAGGGGCCAGAGGATCAGGATTAAAATAATACTGTGTACAAATCCCAACGAGAGGGAGAAAAAGAGGGGGGGGAAAGGAGAGAAACAAAAGTTTTCTGCCAGGCAGCGATGGAGCGGCGACAATTCCAGCCCTGGCTGATCCGAGATTATCTTCTGGCCCTCAGAAATGTTCTGGTGTTGGTTACTTTGTCCTCATTTCAACCCTGATTGATCGTATCACACACATTCAGCCAGGGCAGCCCCAAAGCATCACCGGGAACACGAAGCCTCTGTGTTTAAGGTGCACAACGCATCCTCTGCTCACATAAACCTCAGAGCTGGGCTCTAAACCCAACTCTTCAGCAGCCCAAGACTTTGGGGGGTGACAGCCCTTCCATTAGCATGTCTTTATTTTTTTTTCTTGCTGCTGTTATGTACTTGAAAAGGAACAATTAAAATTTGCAGCACGGTGGGATGTGCATGCATCTGTCAGGCTGGGTGGGAAAGGGCTCCCTGCCCCACCATAAACAAAACCCATTTGGTGACAGATTTCATCCCAATGAGCAGAACACCACAATATCAGACAGCTCCTCACATTTTTTGCTCTCGAGATTCAATTACTTTGGGAAAAAAAGAGATTTCAAGCCAAGAATCGGGAAACTTTGCAATATTATTTTTACTGTTTATCCTTTTTCAAATAATAGCCCTGGTCTGACTGCATCTCCTGCAGTTGGCTTCTGCCTGCAAAGATCTCAGTTGAAATTTATGGAATCAACCACCCCTGAATCCCAAAACACAACGCAGGGCACCCATGGGCTCCTTTTGCCTGCAGGAAAGCGGTGGGGAGAGAACCACGTTTAGGACTGTGTCCATCATGGAGACCAAACCCAAGGTGACTGCAACCACCCAAAGTCCTGGGAGGAAGCAAGCCCAGTCAAGCTAAGTGACTGGTGACCCCTCTAACCTCATCATCTCCCTAGCCCCAAACACCTTGCTGACCACAGCAGCCAACCTGCCCTAATTCTGCACGCCAGCCTCATTTAGGATAATTAAAAAGCCAGTTATCCCCCCTGCTGCANTTATATAATTTATATTATATAAATATATTTCTATAATTGCATATATTATGTAAGTATATATAATTTATATTATATATTTATATAATTTCATATATTACATAAATATACATTTTTTATATGTAATATATATATAAATATAAATATCTGCTTGCCTCCATGCAGCCAGTGCATGGGAAGGCTTAAGCTCATCCTCACACGTGTGGCACAGAACCAGGGCAGGGCTGTGGGACTTCCAGCACCAGTTCCCAACCAGGAATGAGCTCTGCTCACCCAGTTTCCTTGACTGTTTCGCAAAGCCCTGCTCAGCTTTTCCTTCCTGCAGGTTTTAACCAAGTCATCAGCAGTGGAGCTTCACGGCGAGCAGAGCTCAGCATACAAAATCCCAAGTGGGAGCAGCCTTTGAAGCGAAGCCCTTCAAAGGCAGACACATAACCAAATCCACTGAGGTTTTCTACACAAACAAATTCAGCATAGCGAGAGCAAAACTAATTTGCAAAGATCTTTAATGTTAGAAGTCTCAAATGACCGACCCTTTCAAGCCCAGCTGAATTCAATCCCACTCCAAAGGACCGTATTGATGATTCAATATGGAAAAGACCATGGATATTTCAAAATATGTGGCCTAATTCCCTGGAAATAAAAACATAACTCTCATTTTCTTGTTTCAGGGGGGAACGAGCTGCCCGGAGCCCTCCTCTGCTAAAACCAGTGATGTGCAAGGGACTTTTTTTTTTTCAACTTTTGCTGACATTTCCCTTTCATTAAAATAGCTCAACAATGGGGGGAAGAGCAGCTCACCACACTCATAGGATCTTTACCTTGCTTTGTCCTCACAAAGGAATTTCCTCGCTCCCCTCTGGGGTGAACGTTCCCATCGTCACGCACCAGTGGCTTCAGCAGAGCATCCCAGGGCATCCCACAAACTGGTTTGCCCCCTTTTTCCAGGAATGGCTGGAAATCTTTTGAGGCCAGGGGTATAAATCAGCTGGGCTAAGAGAAGACCGATGTGATGTGCTGCCAACAAATGGCTGGGCTGCCCCATCTTTGCCCATCCCAACTGGATGGGGTGGCACGGACACCAGTTCCCAGCACAGACCATCCCTCCTTGCAAGCGTTGAAATCAAACCCAGTGCAAATGGAAAAGTTGGATGGATTCCCATGCTGGGATCCTCCCACAATATTTAAAGATGGGTTAAATCAGAAAAGGGCTTGTTCTGGGGTCTGGTCCTCCAAAGAAGCCATCACTTGGCTCACTGGGAAACAACTGTGGGTTTCAGTGGGGCCAAGATGTCCCCACCAGAACCACATCCTCAAGAAGCAAAGCACATGACGTATCACCCACTCATCAAGCAACATGAAACAGCCCAAGAGTCTCTTCTTGCCCATCCCTCATCCCAGGATCACCCCGTCCCAGGGGGACAAGAGCTCACCCTAGAGGAACACTGCTGGCTTTGGCTGAACTAGGAGGACAAATGCTCCCGAGCTACTCAACACATAGCACCTAACAGCATCCAATGCTTGGCCACCTCAACCCAGCTCTTCTGGTGAGCAGACTGAACATGCCATGGGTGCAACACTCACCTGGTGTCCTCACCTGCACCGTGGAAACCCAGCAGAAACCTACCCAAGATGGAGGAGAGAGCCCCCAACCAGGTTTTGCAAACTCCGGAGCTAGCTAGAGCTGTCACCCTTGCCCAACTCAGGCCCCAACCATAAAACAAGCTCTACAATAGTGTTATTTATTTTTTTTAAGTCACAAATTATTTCCAGCAGCAGGAGGGTGGAAGGATGCAGCGTGCTGGACCCCGCTCGCCGGCACCCAGCCAGTCTCATAAATGGTTGGCAGCCGGCAGAGCAGCAAACCCATTTCTATTGAAATGAGCTTGTTACTACTAATTTTTACTGGCTTCCCGGTTGATTCATAAAGTTTTGTTGGGTTTTTTTTGTTCAGTTGGGGTTTTTTTTTGTTTGCAATCTCAGAAAGCAATTCCTGAGACACTTGGGGAAAAACAAGCCCCGGCCTCCCCACGAAGGGCTGCTCCTCACCCTGGCACGGGCATCTACGACCCCCTCAAAACTACAGCATCGTGTTTTCAGGGCTTCATAAAATCTTATTAGAAAGAGTTCTCTGGTTTTGAATAGACCAAAATCAGAACCTCATGGAGTCAGTTTTACCATCATCAGCCCCATGGCAGAAACAGCTCAAGGCTTCAACGGCAGCTGCAGACACACATTTTACAGGGACAGGTTGGGGCTGAGATATTAAACTCCCCACTTCCACATCTGCTCCCTCTCTCCACAGCTGGATGCACCAAGCTGTTGCATTACACAAAACCAACCAGATCTCATCTTGGAGCCTGAGTTTTTTATAAGCACCAGGGACTATGGGCTGTGAGACTCAGCACAGCTCCACTCGCTGATCCCAAGGCCTGCACTAAAGCTCTTCTCAAGCGGGCAAGGACAGCCACAGTGACACACTCTGCAGATGGGCCACAAGAGTTTTACTCCATCAAAAATCCCACCACAGAGATTGCACAACACACTCAGCACCAAGACAGAGCCCTGGACACGAGCTGAGAGCCCCAGGAAGATGAGGATGCTACAGGAACAAGCCCACCCATCATCACCTCCACCAGCATAATTTATGCCTGTGCAATATTCCAAAGTGTCTTTAACACTTTAGGAGGGCACTTCTCATGCTTTTATTGCTTAGACTTCATTAGTGCAAAGAGCTTTCCCTACACATTGGTCTCCCTTCCAAATGCTGGACCTTAGAGAAGGCTGCAGCACCAAGCACAAGGCAAGGGGCCACTCAGTGGAATTCCAGTTCCCTTTTGGTAAAGTCAAGTTATGCCATGGCTTCTGGGGAACGTAAGAAGAAGAATAGGGGGAAAAAAATAACATATAGCTCATTTTCCCACACAGCTCACTTGAGGGCTTAAAGAGCAATAAATATAAAAGCCACAGGAAGAGTTGAGGGCGCTCTACAGAGCTCGGAGGAAGACGCAGTGATGCTCCATTTATTCAGAGGTGGGGGAAAGCAGAGCCAGGGGAGGTCCCAGCCACCACTGCCCATGTTTGCCTTCCCTGCTGCCAGTGTGGGATGGGGCAGGCTGGGATGCTCCGACATCCCACAGCCTTTCCACAGGGGAGGGGGACACGAATCAACCGCCTCATTCTTCCAAGTGGACAAACTTGCACTTTGCCGGCGCGGGATCTCACAAACAGATCCTTGTGTGAGCACAGTGCCAGGCACTCACCCCCAGAATAGGCCATGCTTTGTAACAGCCAGAAGGGGAAAAAAAAAAGGAAATACAGGAAAGAAAAGTGATGTGCTCTGAACAGCACATCCATCCCTCCAGAGACAGGTGGAATAAATCTAAAGGCAACATCGAGTTATCATCAGACACCCAAGGGCTGCAGCTCCACACTGGTATCTACAGGGCTTTCTTGCACACCCTTCAGTCAATGCTTTTCTATCTTTCTTCAATAGACAACAGTGGTTTGCACCACTACGTGTGAAAGCATAAAGCAGCTGGCACTTTTTTTAAAAGTCTTTAACATTCTTTGGCTCCTTGAATGGAAAAATCTTAGCAAATGAGACCTTAATAAATGGAAAGAGCTGAAAAATAGCCTTTCTGCTGGCACATTCTGATCCTGCTAATGGAAGATGTAGATAAAACTGACACAGTGGTGTCTCAAACCCTTCTGCAGTGCTGCTGCAAGAAATTCTGCCCAGGTATCTCCAGCATGGTCCTCTGTGCATGGAGTGATGCCCCCGCAGCAGGATGAAGCCTTCAGCTCTTCCTCCAGCCTCTAAAGCACAGCCAGGGAAAGGCCTCCTGCTCCCCCAGTACAGAAAACTGCTGTGAAGAAAAATACAAATTCTCCACTGATCCCTCTCTCTTTGCCTGCTGGGAATTTGATTCTTTGGCAGGTTTCATCCATGGGCTTTTATAACTTGAAATGCAAAACGCTGAGTGCACAGAGAAGCATCACAGCCTGCCTGTTCCCAACCAGGGTTTGCATCCCCATGGAGAGGCAGGAACAGGTTGTATTGTACGAGGGAATTCTGGCCTGGCCATCAGAGCTGATTCTTACATTAAAAAAAACCCCAAAGCACAATTAAAATAAAAAAATAAAAAAAAGAAGAGATATGTTTGTTTACCACTAGCAATGAGGCAAGCAAACCACCAGCACTGGCACAAGCTCCTTGCCTTGAAATGGCTGGAAAAAGGTGATTAAGGAGATGCTCAGCCAGGAACAGGGCTTTGCTTTTAATTGCATTAATATCCCGTGACACTGCCGGTGTCTTCCCATAACCAAAGCTGGGATGACCAACCAAAGCGATGCTCAGCTTCCAACCAAAGGAGAAGCCCCTCTGGGAGAGGAGCAGCAACACTTGGCAGTGCTGGGTTAACGCTTGGATTTGATGATCTTCAAGGTCTTTTCCAACCAAAACGATTCCATGATTCTATGAACGAGCTCCAGCGCTTCAACACTGGAGACCATTTAATCCCTGCTCCAGCCCCAGGAGCTGCAAAGGCCATTACAAGTCAGCTTTTAGCAGCTCTGGAAGAGGTCAGCCAAGACAGGCATTTCCCTGCGAAATGTTTTTGTTCTGACAAAAAAAACCCCAACCAAACAGGAATTCAACAGTTCTCAGCATCCAATGGCCAGACCCCAGCACTGGGGATGCATTAGAATCATAGAATAGAATCACAGAATCATTATGGTTGGAAGGGACCTCCAGGGTCACCAAGTTCAACCTTTATCCCATCATATTCCCAACCATTAGACCATCAGACCATGCACAGCTTCTCATCAACCTCCTCCCTCCGACTGCTCAGCTCCTGCAGCAATGCTTTTCTCCAGGTTAAACACCCACTTTCTGGGAAAAATCAGGCATGAGAAAGGCATAAACCAGGAAGGTGAGTGAGTACAGCCCCTTGCTGGGACAAGCACCATCCAAATCCCATGCCCCCGTGAGCCTCAATGAGCCCATGTCCCACCTCATCCTCCATCCCTGGCTTTGCTTCCCACTGCTGAACCACTGCATTCCACGCAGGACAGGGAGGCAGCACGCTGCTCCCCTCCATCCCAGAGCCCACGGCACAGCAGGACACAGGGCAGTGCTCGGCAGGGCTGGGAATCACAGCAGCCACGTGCCTAATCCCCTCCATCCGAGCACTTGGGAAGCACAAAGAGCTGAGTCTCCTCTGCCAGTAAATCCAACCTGCGGTTCCAGGGGCTCGAGGCACTTCAAAGCCTGCAGCAGCAGTAAAGGGATGTACTTTTGGGCTGCCGAGCAGCAAAGTAAAATCCACACAAACACGCAGTGTTCCAGAAAGCCAGGTTTAACCATCAGCTACAGGGGATGTTTTTCCTGAAGGTCCCCCCCCCCATCCCCCTCCTTTCCAGTTTGTCTTAGGATATTTTATTTTTTTTCAATTTCTTACCCAAACACGTCCCGAGCTCCCACACCCCACAGCCCTTTGGGGTCTGAGCATCCTCCAGAGGTAAAATGCTGAGTTGGATATTGGAGCCCGGGAAAGGAGGTGCCTTTGATGAAGAGCAAATCTACAGACTTCAATCGTTCCGGTGAGCGCCACGGATTTAATAACTTATTTCCGTGGAAAACCTTAGTAAGGCAGTTATGAATCAAGCCTATAAACACCTCTCACTCATCAAAGTGCCACGAGAAAAAATCTATTACTGTAACTGTGAACACAAGCCTCTCTTCTACAGGTCCCTGGAAGGAGCCAAAATTCCTCCTTCAAAACATTCACCGTTTTCAAAGGTCATAAATACCCCGTGTCCAGCGCTCAGCAGAGCCATTTAAAAAGCAAAAAGCACAGAGAAAAAAAGAGAGTTCAAACAAAGCCCTACCCTCAGATACCCACTGTTTAAAAGACACAACCAGAGTTACATCAAAAGAACTTTTACTACCTAGAAAGCCGTATCCAGCTCCTAATAGGGTGCAAGAATGTAATGTTTTGGCTACAAAGATTAAACTGATTCACTTGTAAGTAACTCGCTTGCTTGCCGGTGTTTCTTTTTTTTAAGTGTGATGCTTAGGTGCTCGGAGAAGTGAGGGATGTGATGGGCCTGTGATTCAAGGCCAAACATCATAACTACTCAATGAACCACAGACAAAAACATATTTTATCTGGGTGTTGTACTTGCTCCAAGAACTTCTAGGCTGAAAACATCCCGGCTAGCTGCGAAAAGCCATCCCAGCTCCACGTAAAAGGAAGAAGGAGCAACTCTCCCTCCTTTTCTGCAGGAACCTACTGAGAAATTCAGCCTATTGCCTACACTGCAATGGTGCTCCCCAAACACTGCCCGTGGCCCCTTTGTTTGGGGGCATCATCCTGCCTGGCTCCATGGTGGGGAATCCTCCAGCAGAGCCAGGGAGCTGCGTGTGCACACAAATGCAGGGGTTTCATCTGCAAAGCAGCTTCAAGCCCTGCATCAGGCATGGGGCCAAATATTGATAAGACCAACCACGCAGTGAGTGTTGCTCCACAGAGATGATCCCAAGGCTCTGGTAGCTAGTTCTGCTTTTTCCCTCCTTCTTCTGGACAGGGACAGCTCTGTAGACATTTTTCCAAGTGCTGCCTTGTGTTGGAGGGTTGAAGCAGCAATATCAGCCATCATAATAATGGAAGAGGAAAGATGTTCCTGTGCATGAAGCAATGCAGCAGTGGATGGTGATGGGGAAGATTTTGGCTGCATTCAGCTGCCCCATTGACCCTGGGAAAATCACTGATGCCCTGGCTCCTCATGAGGAAAAACACATGGGAAGAAGGGAATCCACCACTGTTCCATCAGTTCGGATGAAGAACATCACCGGAGCTGTCTCAACTAAAGATGCTCCGGGGGGGAAGCAGCTCCTTGGGAAACAGCAACCCCAGATGAAGGCAGGATGCTGTGGGAGCTCCCTCCCGTCCTCCCTGCTTGGCACCATCAATGCACTGGAGAACAAGGCTGCTCTCCCAAATCATTTATATGGCTACTAATGAAGGGACATTTCTCCATCTCCCAGAAGTCACCTTCCCCCCTGGAAGACAGTATTTTTGGAGGTTGGCGATGATGCTCTCTCACTGCGTGGGATGCAAAACCTCAGAACAAGCTTTATTTCCCTCCTAGGGAGACCTTTGGCACAAACCATCTCTTTTCCCACCTCCAGCGAATTCCCCAGTGGTCCCTCACCCTATACAAAATTAATTTCCCCTCCCCACGTTACTGCCCTGGCTCAGCTCCGAATTAATTTCGAGACCGAAAGTTTTGCATTGTGAGCTCATAACCTGCAGGATATTTTTTACAAACAGGTGTCACTTGCTTCAGAAACCCTTCTACAGCTGCATGGCCACTGCCGAAATTTCATCCTCCTTCCAGAGCCCACAGTCTGCAGGGATGGGGTCACCAGCTCCTTTCCTGCTTCTCCAGATGGGACGTTGGGTACAGCTGAACACAAAGGTGTAGCGTGACCAAAGTGTGGTCATCCACAAGCTCTACAAGAGCAAGCTCCTGAAGACCTCAACGCTACAGCTGTTGGGTTTGGTGGTCCACCATGAGTTGCTTGCACAGTTTTAACAGAGGAACACCCACGTGTAGGGAATATCCTCCCCAGCCTTGATCCATGTTGCTCTTTTTTCAGTTGGTAAGTAAGGGTGTATTTGCTCAGTCTCAATGCTCTGGGCAACATTTTTGATTGTCTATCAACAATCCAAGTGGAGGACTCTCCGCTGGGTTGTGTGCTCATGGATGAAGCACTGCCATCAACAGGCGCTTGGACACAAGAAGAAGCCCACCCAGCTGCAGGATCAATGATAGCTTCCCTTCCCCTTCTGCTCTGAGGTATTTGAACTCCAGGAGCTGCCACCAAGCGTGGCAAGCAGAAGCACAATGCAAGAATCAACCCAGCAAGACATTTGTTGTCGAATAAAACAGCACACCTGCATCCCTCTGAAAGGGACGGGCCCTGAAACCCTGGGGATGCCATCTCTGAAAGCTTCCCCACCTTCCCTTTCAGGGTGTAATTCCATGATTCACCCTGTCATTTGCAACGCTGCCTTTGATGTCAACCCTAGGCAGGGCCAGAAGCTGCACACCAACAAACCCAAAGCAGAGGTAGGTCATTGTTTTGAAGTTCTCCCAGCCATGGGGAAGGATGCTGCTGCATGGTCACACTCTCCAGAGGGGATTCCAACATTCATGGCCATCCATGGTCACATGGAGAAAAACCTTTGCACCAAGCTAAGAATTCCTCTCTGGAGCACACTGGAAAATAGATGCACTCTATTTCCCGTTGGCAAACTGAAACTACGGAGGAAAAATGTTTCATGTAAAAACATCTGACAAAGCACCTCCAGGATGTATTTTTTTGCATCAAAGAAGTAGCTCTTGGCAACACACACACACACACTGCTCCGACAAGGAAAGGTTTTGGCCAAACCCTGATTGTTATAGACTGCGCAGGGCGAGACACGCCATCGAGCTTAAAGTTAAATAGGAAAGAAAAAGGAAACCAAAACCACCACAGGCCCAAATAAACATCTGTCTGTGATTAAACTGGATGCACGGATATGCTCTGTTTTGGGGTGTTTTTTTTTAATGAATTTATGTTTCTGCAATGGCAAGGGGGGAAGAAAGGATGGAAAGGCTCCATGGTGCCCCCAGCCCACGGCGCTGCCACCCTGAACACCAAGACCTTCCAAAGCCAGAAGCAGCCATCAGAAAGCTGCAAAACCAACATTTCACCCCCAGAAAAAATTGCCACCTTTTTAATGAGAAAAATAGCGTATTTTTTTTCTCCATTAACAGGTAATTTCACAACCTCTCCCCCAGCCTGGAAAGGGCAATGTTTGCCCAGTTTCCACACATATCCGCCTTACATATTTATAGGCTTTTTTTTCCCTACTCCTAGCACACAGGATCTTCATAATTTTCCTTGTTAGCATAAATCCCTGCAGTCTGTTATTTCTGGGGGGGGAGAGGAAGAGACACGTTCACTTTCTCCATTCAGTGGATTTTTAAATATGCTTCCTTAAATTCATCCTAAATATTGCTGAAAGCAGAAAAAAACCCTTCAGCTCTGGCTTTGGAGCCGGGGGGGGGGATCACTTCAGTGGGGCTGAGTCACTGCATGGACAGGGGAATGCTCCCACCTTCCTCTTCTCTTCAAGAATGCAAGGACCCCTGTCCCACCACTGACCCCATGAGAACCCTCCCAAGCCTGGAAAAAAATCCAAAATAATTTTAATAAGCTCAATGCCATTCAGTCTCCTCCGTTTCTCCTCTCTATTCATTCACAAGTGTCCTCCACCAGCTTTGGAGGGGATTGCTCTGAGTAAGTCACTGAGCAGACCCCATCTCTACATGGAGGCCATCATCTTCTAGGCTTTGGAAAAGCTGCTGGGAGCAGACTCATGTGCACTTCCACATTTGGGGATGGTTCCCCACCGCTCCAGAGTGCGGAGAGGCATTAATCACCCCTCCACCATTTCTTCTCTTGCTGCATGTTCCCAGCTACAAATGGGTTCCTCAAAGTTGCAACTCTGCAGTTTGAGCACACAGGAAGCAAACTGATTTCACAGTTCAGAAAAAGAAGTATTTTTGGAAAAATCTAAAGCAGCACCTTTCCTGGGCTCCTGCAAAGCCTCCTGCTGCTGGTGCAAACCCCACTGCTCTCCCACTCCCCTCCTGCCCTTCCCCTGCTTTCCCTTCTCCCCTGGCAGCACTTACTTCTCTCTTACATACACTGGTATGGCTCCTGCTTAAGCAAGGAGTAGCGAGCAGGCATGCAGGGACACATGAATGGCTCATTTTGAGGAAAAATGGCTATCCTGAGAGCTTGGCACTCACTGCTTCAGGCCTTGTCTTTGTCAAGTATCTTCCATGGAGACACCCAGCCAGCATGGGACCACTGCACAGCGGTCAGAGATTCTGCTGTGAGGACACAGTGAGCTGCACACCCATCACTACCTGTCTGCTCCTACAGCTAATTACTCACCCTCAATTATTGTTACTCCAAAGAAAACCCATGCTCCGATATTCCAACACACTCTAGAGGATGGACAAGCTACTCCAGACCTGCAGCAGCCACGAGGCCAGGAGGCTTCCAAAGCAACACCACCTTTTGTCCTCATACCTGTGCTCAACCCTTCCCCTTCTCCACAGTCCTCAAGACCTCCAGAATTGAATGTCACCACTAAGGAGAACTCTGGCTGCTACTTGTAGGAATTCATGAGGCTTTTTTTAGCCAGACAGACCGGCGCGGTGCTCTGCAAGGGCAGTGCTGAGGAGCAGGGCTGCTTCATGATCTCCAAGGGAGGGTCCTTCCCAGGGAAGGCGAGGGATAGCCCTGTGGGATTTAGGGGAAGGCAGGGAATCCCATGGCCCACAACATCTGCTCCAGCACGTCCCCACCGTACTGAACCAGTCGGTGCAGCAGCAGCGCAGCCCTCTACAAGCCTGGCAAGTCTAACGGGTACAGCAGCTTCTTGGCATGCAGTGGAGGAGCCAAGTCTGAGGGGAAGGGAAAAAAAAAATTACTACAAATGTTCCACCAATTATGAGTCACGGGGCTGAGCTTTTGTTTCTGCTTTGCTGGATTTTGCCCTTTCCCTGGGATTTTCCCAGCTCCGGCCGGGGGAGCCACGGAGATGCCAACAGCGGCCAAGGCTCTGCCGGTACCCAGGGGACAGGCACAACCCCGGCCAGGGGAACCACCTGGGCTTGGGATACAACTCCCAAAGCAGCTGGTTTTGTTCACCTCTGCTCCTCAGGCGTACACGGCTGCAGAAATAAACCTAATGAGGAAAAGACAGAGCCCTTCTTCATTCTCCTGCAAGCCCAAATGCTTGAGCTCAGCAGATGGAGAACTTCAGAAACCTCCAAGTGCCTTTTCCCACCAATGCAGATCTTCCCAAGCCACTGTACCTCACTGAGAAATCAGGAACATCTCCTACCCAACTATGTGTGCTCCTAAAACCTGCTCTCTAGGGAACTGCTGTGGCTGGACACCAATCCTTAGACAGACAGCTTCATTTCATGACCCAAACACTTTGAACCTCAGATGAAGAGGACTCTGGGGTGTCACCCATCAACCCAGCTCACGACACAGAAGGTCACATCCACACAACTCAAGTTCCAGTTGGCATTGACTGTTACTCCAAGTTTTACAGTGAGCCTGCTAGTTCCTTGAAGGCTTTTCCCCACTTTTAAGAGCAGTATTATAGCCACAAAAAGGTCAACTTCAAAAAAAAACCCAGGGTTTGTTTCTTTTTAAATTTATACACATGACAGAGATGATCCTTTGACTTCATGCTAAAACTTCCTGTTTAGAAGTTCATCAAGTAAATGAGGAACAGTGGAAGAATGGTTCTCTTTGTTATCCAAAATTGAATTTTGTGGTTTTAGTAGGAAAAGCCTTTTTTTGATGATCAAAGCTGAAGCAATAAATAGTAGTGGCTTGATGCTAGATCCAAAATGTACTTATTTTTGGAACAGGAGTTAAACGCACATTGAGCTCCCTCAGCACACACCAGGGAAGGCAGGGAAGCCCATGTGCTTTGTGTATTATTTACACAGCCCTGCATTTCAAGCCGACCCATTAAATAAGTTGAAATGGACAATAAACAAAGTGAAATACGGCAGATTGACTACGTGGGGGTTTTTTTTTCTCCTTTTACTTCCCCGTGATGACAAGTATGGGTTAACTGCAGCAAAGCTCTTATCCTCTTTCAGCAATCACGAGCACTGGGGAAAAATAAATCACACAGCCCCAGACTCTTATTAAAAGTTACACCATTGGAAACTACACAGGGGGAGAAGAGGGATCCGATTTCAGAACAATCTCGGTCACATGTTATCATTATATTGTTAAGTAAAGGTTAAAAATCTCTCTTCTATTCCAGAAAACCCACCAGATGTCCCACAAAGGACTCAGCTGTGGGAGAAGCTAAACCATTACATCCTCAGGAACCCCGGGTTTCAACCCCGGCTGCTATAATTAATGGCAATTATCAAGCTACAATAAAAGCCATGGGCATGGGGAGCTTTACGGACGCGTCTCCAGCCCCAGGAATGTTTGTCAGGAATTGCTAACACATATTTATTATAGCATAACCCTGATCCAACTCCTGGCTATCAGTTGTTCCCCTGCTATGGACACTTGGCAGCACAACAAAAGCAAGGCGGGTCAGCACGTTGGGTTCGGCGCACGGCAAATCCAACTGCAGCAGGAGAACCTTCAAAGGGAAGGAGAAGGGAAAACCCCCCCAGGGAATTGTGCCACCACACCATGACAATGTGGTGCCATGCTGTTTAAATGCTCTTTAAAGTGCTGCGGAGTTGGGATCACCTTAAACATCCCAAGGAAGCTGCAGGTCTCACCAAACTGGCCATAAATTCTTACAGGCAGAGAATGTGAAGAAAAAAAGGCTCTGGCTAATGGACCTGAGGATTCCCTCCACCACTGTTGGCTGACAGCATCCCTCAGAAAGAGCAGCAAGTCCTATCCACATGCTCAGCAATCCAGCAACTTGGCACCACGGTGCCCAAGTTCTATCCCACCACAAAGCCCACCCCAACACCCGAAGGAGGCACATGGGACCTCACCAGGATGAAGGTTTGTCTGTCTTCACCAGCTCTCAGACCATTAAACAGGTCATTTCTTACACAGAAATTCAACTTGACCCTAGAAATGTGTCTCTCCTGTCCCCCGTCCAGCCTGGGACAGGACACCAGAGGGGAAGGACATGAAACCATCAGCACAACCAGAGCCTGATACCATCAAACGAAAGCCCCAGCTTGCAGGTAAAGCCATCCCAGGCCTTGCAGAGCTCCATTAAATGAATGAAAGGCTGCAGGGGTGGGGCAGAGTGAAAACCAGGACCTAATTAAGCATTAGGCTTTGTTCAGGAGCTTCAATGGCATTGTAGCTGGGAGCTCTGCTCACCAGAGCGGGGTTTGCACCACAGGGCCAGGACCCAACAGGTAACACAGCCTGGGCGGACTCAGCAAGAACCACCACAAAGCAGCATCCTTCAAAATGGCCTCATCACTCCCAAAATGACAACGGTGACAACGTCCAGCCCAGCTCCACACCAGCCCACAACCACAGGGCTTGGGTGAAGTTCTGGTGGCTTCCACAAAGGCCACACGTGGCCACCCAACTTGTCCCACAAACAGCATCTCATCGCGACCCGTGCAGCGCAGACATCTCAACAATCAACTCCAACGGCTGCTCTTTCTCTCCTTTTCTCACCCAGAACACAAACCAACAGCAGCACCACAAAAACCCCATCTCCTCCTGCACCCCTGCCCCAGCCACCAGCTCAGACCACACGCGTGGGAAGGCGCAAACATCTGCCAACCTGAGAAGTCTCCGGGCGTGACGTTGGGCGAGTTCGTAGCCTCCGTTTCAGTGTAAGACAACGTGGAATCTGATAGATCTGGGGGGGGGAAGAAAATAAAATAAAAGAAGCATTTTTAGTCCTCCCGAGTTCACCCGAGCTACGTGAGCACCCGTGGCTCCTCGGCTTCCCCTCACCAGCCCACCTCTCCCCAGGAGAAACTCTCCACGGGGCCAGAAAGCAGTGATTAACTTTGTACCTCTACCACTTGCAAATGCAAAGCTTGAATTGCTCCAACCACAAAAATAACTGCAGTTGAGTTGATCAAACAAGTAGGAACTTGGTGCTTACTGGATAAAGTTACATTAAGCCTCTAAACAATTCATAGTTACTATACTTAATTATCACCATTAAAATTCTTGAAGCTGTTTATTCTTGCTTCCTTCCTTCCTTCCTCTTTGCTGAAGCAAAGGAAACTTTGTTTTAACAAGTTAAGAGTCTTTGCTATTCTCCCTTGCTTACACCCCTCTAATTAAGTGCTCAACTGTTTGCTCACAGATTAACTATTATTTTTCCAATCAAACAAGCCAGTGAAGCAAATTTCAATCCCTGGCTGTTGTTTTAATAAAGTCACGTGTCCCTCACTATCATCTCTCCCTGCAGCACAAGCAGTTTCTAAAGGGAATTAACTTGGAAGTGGGAGCCTGGGGAGGGACAACTCCTGTTTTTTCCTCCATACCCAACAAAACCAAAAAAACCCAAACACCAAAATAAATAGGAAAAAAAGCACAAAGAGTGAATTTTTGCTTTGCCAGACACTTTGGTCACTGCTTTGTCACAGATGGGCTGCAGGGATGAAGGAGCTGGTCCCTCCGACAGGCACTGGGTGCAGGCAGCTGCCAGGTCTGGCAGGGCAGGGACTCACCTTTGGCACAGGGCAGCTCCCTCCCTCCCTCCCTCCCTCGGGGCTGGGTGGGACAGGCGGGCACGCTGTCCCGCTCCTATCGCCCAGCCAGCCCTGCCTGTCCCCTCCCTGTCCCTGCAGCTCGCCTGGGACATTCCCCTCTCTGCAAACCAGAGCCACGGGACAAAGGGAGAAATCCCACACTCCCGATGCAGCCAGTGATCCCAGCATAAAACCCAAGAGGGACATGGGATTCCTCCTTTCCCTCCTTGCTTCCCACCCCTTTAGGCAACAAAGAGAGGATGGCTGGGATGTGGTGATGCCAATTCAAAACAACTCCAGCCTACCCACCCAAAATCCCTTTTATTTAAAAAAAAAGCTTTTGTAATTCCCCAGGAAAGGTGAAAATCTATCCAGAAATGACACGGCACCGCGTTTCAAAGAGTTTAGGTCTCATTTGAATGAGGAGAGGAAGGGTAAGAGCCGGTTCCTCCACGGCACCGTGCAGCCAGGGCTTTATGGAAATGGCACCCAGGAGCTCCCACTCCCCTTCTGCTACGTCACCCTGCAGATGACACAGGCAGACACAACATGGCCAGGCAGCCTTTCATTACACCTTCATTAAAAGTAGCGCTCCGTATTATTTTGGAAAATATGCATGTGCCTACATGGCAATTTGGTATGATAAACCCACATCCATTTACTCCTCAAAGCCCATCAGCTGATGCTTGCTCAGAAATAATGAGCAGCCATAAAAGCCCAACGTGTTGGCTTCTGCCCGACGTGCCATGTCTCAGGACCAACACCAGGACTGCACCATGAAAGAGCTGCCGGGAGATCAAAAGAGAGGAAAGACGTACCCAGTGGCTTTTGCTCATCATTAGGAGACAGCCGAGAGTAGGGAGGTGGAGGAGACTCTGGAAAAACAAAACTTGATGTTAGTGCTGTGTTGGGTTTAGGGTAGGAGCTGTTCTAAGGTTATAAACACCCAA
Organism: Aegotheles bennettii; assembly: GCA_013398125.1. NCBI lineage: Eukaryota > Metazoa > Chordata > Aves > Caprimulgiformes > Aegothelidae > Aegotheles > Aegotheles bennettii. The sequence goes on along the minus strand of VZRW01004285.1, from coordinate 1,908 downwards.
TGGAAGAGAACCAACTTGGAAGCAGCTCAAGATCAAGAGTTTTCCAAATCTTTGAAGAATGGCAGTTCCACCTTGCCCTTTCAAAGCAGGCTTTACCACCAAAGATGCTGCAGTTCTCCCCTACACCCTCACCCAACCCACCTGCCCGAGCACCTGCAACGCAACGCACCCAAGATGCCACGGTGCTCCCAAAGACTGATGCCTTCACCATGGCTCAAACGCATCACAAGGACTGAAAGAGGGTGCTGGGTGATAAAAACCCACTCCTCTCTCGGCACATGAAGCCAGACACCAAGGAGCAGGCTGGCTTCAGCCCCCAAAGTAACTCTGGACCACCTCAAAGCCCTGGACACATGAGCAGCTCTGCAGCAGAGGCCTCCCATGATCCTGCTCACCCTGACCTTGATCCAGCAGAGCTCCCAAGCACACACTCGGCTTTAAGCAGCAGCAGTCACACGCTTAAAGTTAAGCAGGTCCTTAGGAGGGCTTTGCTGAATCAGGTCATCTAACTGGCTTCTGCTGCCCTCATCAGAGTCCAAACCATTCAAAAGGCTGACAAAGGTCCTTTATCAACTTTGTAGAGGTTTTCCTTTTCCTTCTGAATGATGACAGTGATGTGTTTCTTAAACCATAACTTGCTAAAGTTGAGGAGCGTGCAGCTGGTTGGGCTTGGTCATGGCACAACCATTGAGCAGATGCTGGCTTCAGTGAGAAATATTCCTGAGAAGTCAACAGCATCACATGGACCCCAGACTACTGAAACAAGGGTGCGCTCCTCAGTTCCCCCATGGATCCGAGAGCAAGGCACCGCAGCTCAGCTTGGGTTTGTTCATCAAGAACAACCTCAGCATCCCCTGCGTGATGGCTCTGGGATGGCCTGTGGTCATTCTAAGAAAAGGTTCCTCACCCAGCAAGCTGCCCAGCAGCAAGGTGCTCTTCTCACGGGGCACTTAAGCCTCAAAATAAAAAACCAATGGTGCCAAAGTCCCAATCTGGATGCAACCACCCAACCTGCACCACATGCTGGGGGTGGGTCCCCTGCTAGAGCCAGACCTGCTGCCACAGGGGACTTCTTCAAAGCACCAAGGCGTTTTCACACTGTCCAGCTCCACCACCCCACAGCAACACGGGGTACCAACACGCATGGCTCTGCAGGAACACTTGTGCCAAAGGGCATCGAGGTCCTTCCTGGGCTGCCACCACCATGCCCAGCGCCCGGGTGGGGCCCTGGCACAGACAGACACCCACTATCCAGGTGATAAGGAGCCACCCGATGGGAGCTCTGCTCTCTGCTGCTCCCTGCACGGGGCTGGCAGCCACCGGGCTTGCGGCTTGAAGCCACTTTGCCCATTTCTGAGCTGTTGGGACCCACTCGTGTCTGCTCAGACCGGAGCAAGGGAAGCTGCTCCCAGGCTCCAGCGACCCTGGGGGGAAGCACCCCCGCCCAGCACTGGAGTTTCCTTCAAAGCAATGATGCAAAGCAGGGCAGGATCCCGGAGTGCAATATAAATTATGAAAATAACAGAATTAAAGAAAGAAAAGCCAAGCTCTGGCCAAGGAAGGGCCCCCAGCGGGAGGTCGGTGTCCCCCGGGATGCCTCTGCCCACGGGAAAAAATAAGGAAAAACGGGAGAAACGGCCGAGCTGGGGGTCCCGGCGGCTCCACGCGGGTGCGGGGCATCCCCCGCTCGCTGCCCCCGGCGGGGCCCTGCGGCTTTAAGCCGGCGGCGGTGCCTGCCCGGCCCCCGA
>VZRW01004279.1:69860-151501 GCA_013398125.1 Aegotheles bennettii | reverse complement strand
GCGGCTTGCCCGCTCTGCCCGGGGCAGCCGTGCTCGGGGGGAGCGCAGGTTGACAGGAGCGAGCTCTTGCGCCATTCACCGTCTTCACCGGCCGGCAGAAACCAAACTATTCTTTTTTTCTTTTTCTTTTTCTTTTTCTTTTTCTTTTTCGGTGGGTTTTTTGGGTGTTTTTTTTGGCCCTGGTGTTTAATGTTACGCCGCTGAGGGTTTTTTTGCAAACCTCCTTGTTTGTCCCTCCGGGAGAGGGGAGCGTCTGAGTGAGGACACAGGTCGTAAAGCTCCCTCGGGGGAGCCGTGCCAGCGGTGTGAATCTCTGCTTTAATTACATCGGGTACTAACGGCTGATTCAACTTGATCAGATCTGAAATCTTTGTCCCGCGTTTGTTTTTCAGACCGTTCACAATTAAAAAAACAAAAACAAAAACAAACCAAAACCCAACAAAACAACACAAAAACCCAAACAAAAAAGAACAACGCAAAACCAAACCAAACCCAAAATCCAACCACCCAATAAAAAACGAAAAAAACAATAAACTGGCAAGAGCGTGCTGGGAGAAGAGGAGAGAAGACCGAGAGACCGCAAGCTTTGGCCGGGCGGCTCAGTGAGCACGGCGGTTGCCTGCACGGCTCAGCCGGCGGCGGGGCTAGAGTGGGTCCCCGGGACGGACAGGGCGGCGGGGACGCGGCGGCTGGAGCAGAGCAAGGCCCAGTCCCCGCTCCCGAAGCAAACGGCCGGAAGCCCCGGCCCAGACAGATCAGGACCCCCTCGGCAGCACTATCACCGAGCGGTACCTCCGGCGCCCGGCGCCACGGCGCTGGCAGGGTGGCAGGGTCGAGCGGGCTGGTGGCAAAACGCGATGCCGTGCTTTCCAGCTGTGAAAGCTGGTGATCAAACGGCGAGAGGCACCGCACCTGCCGGGCCGCCAGGCCCACGGCTGCCGGGAAGGGAGCGCTCCTCCGGCGGGAGCGGCGCCGGGTCCGCCCGCAGAGGGGAGGAAAGCTCCAACCCGCCTGACTTGGAAAGCCTCCACTTTCTCACAGCTTTTTCAATCCCCAGTACTTTTCACACCCCGTTAGGAGTTAATACCGCCGAAACCGCTAAACGCTTCCATGCCTGGAGGTACGGCCCCGCCGGGGGCTGCGCCTGCCAGTCCCCAGCCCCGGGGGCAGGCCGGGCCGCAGCGGCGGGGAGCGCCGCCAGCCCCACGGAAAGCGCTCGTTTCCCTGGTGGAAATTCCTCGGATGTTTCGTGCTTAGGCTAACACATGGGACCTGCTTTCGGAGGGCAGGGAAGGAGTCCCAGGATGCCTTTTCGGGAGGAGCTGGGGGATGCTGCCAGAGCCGCTCCAGGTCCCCGGGTAACGATTCAGACCAGCTCGGGGTCAGCTCTGCAGCCAGCACCGCCGGGCGGCGGGGAAGGTTCCCGAGAGAGGGAGGCAGCAAAAGCACGCTAGATCTTGCCTGTAGCCGCCGGATTTTTTTTTATTTTTATTAAGGTGAGGGTTGTTTTCCGTGTCTGCGGTTGAGCCTCGCATCTTCCAGCCGCCGCGGTTGCCGGCAGCCGGTACCGCTGCCGCCCGGCCCGGCCCGGCCGCCGGTGTCCGTACGGTGCCAAGGCAAGCAGCCGCTCCGCTCCGGCAGAGCAAAACCGCAGCCAAGCCAGGAGCTGATCTCGCCTTTGGTGTGTCCCCAGCTCCACCACTCACTCGGCAAAGCCGAGGGCAGGGAGCAGAACGCTCTGCCCCTGAGCTGTCGGTCTGAGTTACTGAACTCACGCTGCAGGAAAGAGCCGATCGGGGGAGCATTTGCCTACCCCCCACCCCCTTTTTTTTTCCCACTGAAGTATTCGCTGGGAAGTTCAGTGTGACAATTTTGCCACTCCTTTCCAAACCTGTGGACAACAGTCCCCAGCAAAACCAACCGACTGAGGTCTCCCCAGCGAGCAGCGAGCGCCCTGGTCTCCGAGAAGCACACAGTTCACCCAAAAGGCCTGATGATGCCATGTCTGACAGACAGGCCAGCTGTGCCCAGCCTTCGAGCCCGTGGGACTTGTAGGTTGACATTCAGAGCCTCAAGGGTTTTGTTCGGCGGGTTTGGCCCCAAGAACCAAAGGACGTGTCTCCGGCCCAAAGTGAGCGCATCTCTGGAGCCCACCTCTGCCGTGCTGCGCTCCATCCCTCCCCCTCCCGCAGGTACACGCAGCACCCCGCAGCTCAACAGCTCTTCTCTCGCAGTAACTCCGCGGAAGGCCGACACACCGGGTCGGCGGGCACTGAGTGTGCGGGATGCGCCTTTCCGTGCTCCGTCCCCGTGCCCCGGTGAGTGCCCTTAGCGTTGTAAACGCTGCAGCATCCCTCAGCTCCGCGCTGGCTGTCTCTTCAAAGCCCTTTAAAGTCTTGCGGCGGGGTAGGGGAATCCGACAGTCACACGCACTTGGCGGGACATTCTACCGCCTTGATTTGGCTTTTCCCATGGCCGTGGGGGAAGGCCCGGCGGCCCAGCTGTGTGCCGCACAGGGGGAACCGCGGGCGCGCTGCCAGGACGGCTCCCGAGGAACAGGCTGAGGACATCTCCGAGAGGGGCTGGTTCCCAGGCGAGGGGCGAGGGGATTTCCCCGGCTGCCCTGCCCCCGCCGAGGCACACACAGCCTCACCCCGGGCAGGCCCAGGTTGGCTGCAGCCTCTCCTCACCGTTCTTGGGGACCAGCCAGGCGGCGCTGGCCCGGCCTCACGTGCTGTGCTCACAAAGTGACACGGGGATCTCTGTGTGTGACCGAGAAGGGGGGAGACACTTCTGTTGTGTCGGGGACTTACCGACGCCTGTAGCTTTCCATTGCATTTGCGAGTCCTCACGGTGCTTTTCTCCCTCCGCAGCATCAGGTCAGACAGAAAAAGAGGTTCTCTCCCCTCCTCACCCACTCACTGCGAAGAAATCATGGCAACAGAGACAACGACCTGGTTCAAGCACCCTCTGCAGCCCGGGGGCTCCGATCCCACGGCGGCTCGGCCTGTCGCTCCTCTCCTTCCCTGACGGGACCGGGCCCACAGCGGGACAACCCCCACCCCCCCCGGCTGCCGGTCTCCCCGGGCCCAACCCGGAAGCATCCGGATGCCCCACGCTCGGGCTCTCGCGGGTACGGAGAAGGCTACCTCCTCCCTCATCTTCCCCAGGCCTCAGCAAGACCCTAAACCCTGTCCAAAGTGAGGGACCTGCGGGGTGGGGAGGATGCTACACAAACCAGGTAGATGTCCTCACTTATCTACAGAGGGTCTCCTCTCCCACCCTGTTGCAGGCCGGAGCCCCGAGGGTGGGTGTAAATCGTACCTTACCCGACACCAAGCTCATTTCAATTTGGTGATATTATTTATTGCAGTAGAATATAGGCTCGAGGGTCGAGAACTAGAGGATCTTCAGGAAAAGGATGCTCTCCTGGGATGCCAGGCGAGCGTAAGGCGATAGAGAACGGAGTATCCAAAGGCCCCGCAGCTGGATGGCCAAGATGGGCCCTTACAAACAGCTGTGACCCGCGGAGAGCCGCCCCCGCTTACTGCCCCAACTTTCTGTGCTCCGCGGGGCAGGTGGTGGGAGACACCAGCGGGCCTCAGTTCGTCCGCACGCCGCAGTTCCCCGGTTCCACCCGCCGCCCTGCTGACCCCGCNTTTCCCCCTTTCCCCTTCCCCTCCTCCTCCCCCTCCTAAAAACTGTGGCGTGCACAAAGGTGGCTTTAGGTGGTTTGGGGTTTTGTTGTTGGGGTTTTTTGAAGGGTGTTGGGTTATTTCGTTTTGTTGTGCCGCCGCCCGTACCGCCGCGGCGCAGTCAGGGTGGGAACGGCTCCGCCCGAGGAGATGCTCGGCTTTAAAACCGAATATGCCCTCCCAGCAGGTCTGAGAGCACCAGCAGCGGGAGCAAACACCCCCTCCCTCCCCAGCTTCTCCGTCCCACGTGATTCCCCGCGTGTGGGCGGCGGGTCGGGGGGGTTGAGCATCGAGCCGGGCTGGGGACTCCCAGCCCGGGCTGAACACGGCAAAACATGTAGGTGCGTGCGTGTGGGTGCGTGTGTTACGCGTATGTATGTATAGATACGTGCACATGTACGATTAATATATGTTTAACTAATGTAATCGAATATATATCATATTATTTTGGTTACCTTATTAGATAACAGTGAATTAGCCCCTCAGTTTCTCTTTATTTGCTTCATGCGACTGAAGATCTGCAAGAAATACGAACTGGGGAATATGTAAATATATTTTTTACATGTTAAATATATACAAATATATACAAATACATCATAGTATATCTGTGTAAAACATATCAACATGTATGAATGTACATATAAATTTTATGGAGATGCTGTGGCTTGATGATGTGATAGGAATGGACATGTTACTTGAGGCGATGTGACACAGCGTCCCTTTGAATGTGAAGCTCGCAGCGGCCTCTGCCAGGATTTCCCTCCCAGAGGTGGCAGCTTGGACACCCTCTCTTTCCCCCCGTCGGAGGGCTCCGGCCCCGTCGGGATGAGGCCCGTGGGAAAGGGAGGTGATCTCCCCGCTGCTGCCCCGCGCAGGGTGAGGAGGGGCAGCGAGGCATGAGTGCCCTGGCTGATAGCACGGTGTCATCTCCCTCTCTTCCCTGCAGAAACAAGTCTTGGTTATCAGAAGAGGCTAGGGGCGCCTGCAGTAACTTGCAGATCTTAAACCTCCCTCACCCCCAACCCCCGCCTCAAGCAAAAAAATAAAGAAGCAGAAGTAGGGAGAGAGATCACTGTTGGAAGTGAGCAAACGGAGCGAAGTCCCTTCTCGGTGCGCTGCGAGGAGACAAGGATGGTTTTCCTTCGTGCTGCTTTTTGCAAAGCTTTCCTAAGTGCCTCAAGATGTGAGATGCCAGCTCAAAACTGCTGTTTGCAAAATTCACGTGGCACAGAACAGAGCTTTCAAACACCTCCGTACGAGAGAACAGGCATTTCCCCGACCTCTGGTCTTTTTTTTTTCCCTATAACTGCAGCTATGGGGTACAATAGACATGAATAATTCCTCCTTCAATAGTCTTGTCACCATGTAACGTTCCAGAACAGTGATTTCAAACCTGATTCCATTACTTAGCTGAAAGAAACAAAGAAAGCAAGCTAGAAAACACTGCTACCAGCAATGAAGAGAAGAGAAGAGAAGAGAAGAGAAGAGAAGAGAAGAGAAGAGAAGAGAAGAGAAGAGAAGAGAAGAGAAGAGAAGAGAACCCCCACCGTTTTGGTTATTTGTTAATATTTTCCCTAGTTTTCCTGCAGGAAGAAGCGAGAGCGGGCACAGAGCAAGGCAGAGGGAGCTGCAGAGCCCTTGAAGCCAGGGAGCTGCAAGCTCCCAGTCGTGAGTCGGGGGGATTTAAGGAGCTCTTCCTTCCCTTGGGGAAGGTGGGGATGGCGTTTCAGGGCAGGTACGCGGCCAGGCCGGCACCCCGCAGGGCACGGCTGCCGGCTCCTTGGCCGGGCAGCTAGCGGCAGGCCTGGCAGAGCAAGGGTTTCACATCAGGCTTCGGTCAGGGACGAAACCGCCGCACTTGCCATGAGAAATACAGTAAGATTTCTTAGTTAATAGAGGGGTATAAAAAAAGAAAAAAAAATTTAAAAAAAAAGAAAAAGAAAAAATAGAGGAAAAAGAAAAAGAAAAAGAAAAAGAAAAAGAAAAAGAAAAAGAAAAAGAAAAAGAAAAAGAAAAAAAGGAAAAAGACAAAAGAAAAAAGAAAAGATAAAAGAAAAAGAAAGAGCAAGAAAAAAGGGTAAGGAAAAAAAGAGAAAGGGAGAAAAGGGGAAAAAAACTGCTGTATGCACTTGGGGCTGCAGGAGCAGTGCTGGGGCTGGAGCCAGGGCCGGATCCTCACCCTGGGATGGACGGTGCCAGCTCCATGCATTGAATCTTGCTGGATGGTGTGGCTCAGTGCATGGGGCTGGCACAGTCTGTCCTGGGATAAGGATCCGGCCTCACGCCTTCCCACGAACCAAACCTGACATCAAAGGGCATGCGATAAGCAATGTGGAGCGCACATGGGAGGTTTGCAAAGCCTTTTCTGTCAAAACGTGTTTCCTGGCGTTTCTCTGCCCCACCAGACCTAACCCCCCAACACCCTCACAGGACTGTGGAGAAGCAGCAGGGACCTATAGACCTCTAGAGATGAGCTGTGCATAATATGACTTCTCAAAGTGAGTCTGGGGAACTGCTAGTTTCCTTTCTTCCTCCGTGGGATGCAGTGACTTGTGGCAAGCCATTGTCAGCCAGGGGTGTTTTTAATTATCCTTTTGGACCTCTGTAGATTTAATTCCTCTTCTGCCACTTTGCTGTACTGGGCATCAATCCAACATCCAACATTCACTTGCAAACTCAGCCGTTGCAATCAATATCTCACTTGCTTCACATCTACCCCACAAGTCAACTCTTAGTTTAGCCAAATGCAGCAACTATCTCCACCTCAAGTCCAAGGACTTGATGGATATCCCTTTACCCCTGCCTAGAGACTGCGTGTGGCCCCCCCATGATCTGCCAGGGACTAGAGGCACAGCAGGATCTGAAATGGGTTGTAATGGGAAATGGAGGAGGATTTTAAGGTTCTGGACTGGTGGGGAGTGGAGAGGAGATGGGAAATGAAATTAAGACCATCTGGTTTTGCATGAGTATTCAAGAAAAGAGTCTTATAAACATCTTAGGTAAATAAATTAAATTAAATAAAGTTCTAATTTAGGAGAGAATCAGGAATTTGTAGCACATTTTAATGATGATTTGTTTCTATAGTTTTTTTTAAAGTTTTCATTAATTTACACCATATTATTTTGAGAGGTTGTAAAAAAGAGCAATAAGTTTGTGTGCATCAATTAATATACTGCACTATATTACAATAAATGCTACATATTTATATGTGTACTCATTTCTCATTGCCATAACAAATCTAGAGAAAAACATAACATTTTTTGCAGAGATTCCAAGACACAGCATTTAGAGGGTTACTGCAAAAATTCATACTGTCTGCACCTAGGAAGCTCCTATTACTTAACTGGGACACAAGTCCAGCTCACAAACATACCGACACTGGGGGTTAAGTGGAAATTCGGTGTTTAAATGCATACTATCTTTTTCATATCATCATGCCTTTACCAAGTAACTTCCTCGGCACCGGCCTCAGAGATACCTGAAATTCTGCTCCACACATGCACCAAAGCCTTTTGCTCTTGACAGGGCTAAGTGTGTATCTCACACCTAATCCCATCCGGATTTGCAGACAAAGCATTCTTCCTCCCTGGCGGAGGCTCTGGCAATGCACATGTAATGCACACTCACACAACTGGGGTCTTCATGGAACACGGTGGCACCGGAACATGGTGGGGAAATGCCAGCAATGACAGTGCAGTCAGCCCTGTTTGCAGAGCTAGTGAGGTCCATCCCCTTCCAGCTGCTTTAGGGAATTCACAACGGCATCTCCCATCACTGTAGTATGTAGCTTACAGAATATCAAGCACCCAAAGGACAAGGAGAAGAAATAGTCTTCTTTCCTTTGAAACTTCATTAATCTAAATGTTACAATTACTGATTCAGTCCATCTTCCCTTCTCCTTTGCTTGTGCCAACACAGAAACAATTTCTACCCAGGCATCAGTGTACTATTACAGAGGGTGGGAAGCAGAAGTTTAACTTCCCTAAGGAACTGAAATGAAGTCCCCAGAGCCTCTGGAAGCATCTTCTTAACCATCAGGCCATTGTTTTCTATAAAAAATTATGGATTTTTCAGTTTCTGATAGAAAAGATTTATTCTCCATTCCCACAATGCAGGAAAGGACTAGAAGCCATTGAGTTGTGCAGCCACATCCCTGACAGACCTAGATAGTGCTGAGTTGCTTACAGGGAAGTTCTGGGAGAATTTGTTCCATTGGGAAAAAGGGTGAGACAGTTTTTAAGTCTTTGGTTGCATCCCTGTCCTGAAGCAGTCAGTGAAGGGGCTTTGGAGAAGGTACAAACCAGAGTGCCCTGTCGAGCTTGTGTGAAGTGACAGTGGAGTTTTAGATAAAGACAGTGAGTAGCTGTGCCCCTGTGGCTGGAAAGCAAGAAATGCATATCCTCAAAGGCATCAGCACAGGATGCCACTTATGTGGAGTAGCTCTGGCACGAGCTAACTGCCGCTGGAGTCTCCAGGAGTGCACACCAGGCTCTTATTCTTCTCTAGGACAGACCCTGCAGGCTCCATGAACCTCCAGGCTCTTCCACCACCCACTGATGCTGCTATCCCCTCACTGGGGCTACTTGCCGCTTGTTCAGAATTCACTTTGCCCTTAGCATCTGAAAAATGAAGACCCTGAAGCTCAGCCTGACCTCACACACAGCTTTTGTGGAGCCAGGCCAAAGTCTTTCAGGTAAGAAGGCCTTTGCATGTGCACCTGTGTTGCTTACTGTAAAAGAACTCAAAGGCCCAAACCCATGCACCTGTTAGTGCTGAAGCAGCTTGAATAAGGAGTAGAACACATGATCCAAAAAGAACAACTTTTGAGAGATCTGAACCAAGTCTTCCTTTTGTACATGTCAGCACAGCCTGCCAAGGAGATTGATTCCAATAAGTATTTTAAAAGACCCAGAAGTGGTGCTGAAATGGAAAACGTAGCTCCTCACGTTGCCAGTTAAACAGGCGTTTCCTAGAACTCACACAGCTGATCAATAGGGGAGGCTTTGGGGAGGTAAAACTTCCGGTAAAGAAAGGAAGTGCAGAAGTATGGCTAATGTGTCCAAGGCATTAATATCCCTCTACCCCACCCCCATAAAATTAACCACATAATTTGTAATCATTCATAACATTTGCAATTGTCTTGACTTTGAAAACATTTTTCTCATTAAACAACCCTTTATTCCTTGTAAAGCATATTATTGATCTTAATACGCAGAAAATGCCATAGCTAGCAACTCAGAATGTCTGTGCCATTTTTGCTAAACAATGAGAACTGATGAGGTTTGGCAGGACATTAAAATATTTAACATTATAGCTTTGAGAAGACTTTTATGTGCCTGTACTAATAGCAAAATCTTTTAACGGGAAAAATGTTTTTCTCTGCTCCACTAAAATCTCTAGTGAGGGCTGATTCTATTTGCATTAAACCCAACAGGAGGTTCATTACTGACTTCAAAGTCAATTCCAAAAGGAATTCCTGTTTGGAAAATCTTGACTAAAAAAAAAAATCTCAGCCTTTAGTCACATTGCTAGTCCCTTTTAAAGTAGCATGTCATTGCACACCCTGCACTTCAGAGAGCATCTGGGGCCAGGACATTTGGCTTTGACTGGAGAAGTTGCATGTTACCAGCCTGAGCGTGGTGGAGAGGCCAGCTCCTACACCATCATGTCATCTGAAACATCTGAGATGGACCAGGTGCCACTGCCAGGGAACCCACTGGTCTGTATCACACCCCTCTAAGAGTCTACTTTTGAGACACTTTTTTTTAAAATTTATTTTAGCTGCCTAGGTCTCTGTTCTCACTATCCAAATGTGATTTGCAGGGCTACGCTCTGGTACCCTGGCTGATTCTTTGTCTTTACAGCATTATATATAGGGTGCAGAGATTGGGGGAAGTAGTATGGGAGATATCGGGGTGTTCAAAAACCAGACCATTGCTAGGTAGAGCATTACAAGACCAAAATCTGTAACTGTGACAGGGAAAGTGTATCTGACTCAATTCCTTTACTCAGCAAGGAGTATTTGCCACATCCTGGTCCATTGTGAGCTGCTTAAGGGCTGTGTCAGAGCCCTGGCAAAATGAGGCCATCATCACCATAGGGCTGCAAGAGCCATTTCCAGGCATTCCTCCATTCTGTGAGCCTCAGGGCTGCCCCAGGCTGGTGCACGACAGCACTGAGCCCTGGAACGTGTGTGTTCTCTGACTATGCTTCTTTGCATTTAAGATGAAGGAGAAAAATTATTTAGGATAACTAGGCAGCCTAAAAGAAGGTTGTGATGAAAAGGGAATTGTGAAGTTCATGCCTATCTTTGTTTTTCAGTATTGAGCTTATGTTAGGTTACTCTGATCCTCTGGGCACCTGGAGCACAAAGGTTCTTCTTACCTGTGTTTCTCTTAAAAGCTCTAAGAGCAGATCTCAGTGGTCATTGAGGTCTCTTCGACCTTTTGTAACATTAAACAAAGGCTCGTACACTTCATTTTAACTATGGAGCTCGACCCCAAGGTTCCTGAGATGGGTAACTTAATTATAAGCATCACGCTATTTGTGAAGATCAGGTTTGCTCTATCATTTGCAATCTTCCCTTTTACAGCACCTTTTATAAACACCAGAAATAAAAGAACAAAATGTAAAATTGGTATCCTGTAATCATATTTATTCCTGTACACAACAAGCTCAAACACTGAGATCTTTTAATAGCTTTTTCCATATTGGACTCTTTGTTTGGATGTGGTTTTCCTGATGTATCCTAGTAACATATTTAGTCAATTTATACTCTGTGTGTGTGTAGACAGATATACACACATCCATATGTATGCACACACATAGTCCTCATTAAGTAAGCGTTAAACCTCCCACAGCAGAGTTGGGTTTGGAGGGTGATAGGGCTGAAAACTGGAAGTCTGTTCCCTTTGCAGAGGGGCACCGCAGAGACTGTTCCCAGGAGGCACACACAGCCCCCAGCGGGGATCTGGAGTCCCCGCGCCTCTGGTGTGAAGGTTGCTCTGATGTGTGCACCCCAGGCAGGATTAAAATCCTTATTTCTCACTGGGAGCAAAGTGTCATGCTCACAAGCCCTCTGGAGGGGGTGTGTTTGTCGCCTCCCCCATTCCTCACATGCAGGTGCGGAGTCTGCAGTGCTTGGTCAGTCCCTTGGTAATGGAGGGGTTGCTTGCACATATATCGGCGGTGTGAGGACTTGATCCTGAAATTGTTAGAGGATCTCGGCTGTTGCAAGACAAATTCCAAACCCAGAAACATTTGGCAGATAATGAAGAAAGGAGTGATTCCACATATTGCACAGTAAAACACAAATATAACCTATTTGTCTGGTGTTAGGAGAAGACTCTCTTGAAGGACTCAACCCTGTCTGCCTTTATTAAAACAAGCAAGAGCTGGCTCCAGGGATACAATACACACTCTTGAAAAAGCCACATGCTCTTTATCCTCTTTTTTTTCCAGGCCCACAAGTGGATTGAACTAGTCTTGCACTGTCATATTTACTCTACAGCGAAACTCCCTTTGAGGAGGATTCTGCAGACCTAAAGACTGAGGAGTCAGAACTAGGAGCTAAGGAAAGACCATGAATAATTTCCTTCATAGCTGGTTTAGAAGAAGCCAGCTGCTTTCTACACTCACGTCAAAATTAAGAGGAGATGGTCTGAAGTTAAGAAACAGATAATTTTCATACCAAATGTGAAAAATGAGAAATTGTTTTAACATATAGTTAACTTGCCATAAAAATGTTATATGTGTTTCCTTCCAGCTTTAAAAGGAGACTTTATAAATTCTGTCATCTTTGATTTGTTAAGGCAATTTCATATTTATTTTTTTAATTTGTAACTTTGTGAGAAAACAATAACGAAACCCATGATGCTTTTATGATCTCGATTAGTGTTTCATTGTGTAAGTTTTGGTTATTGAAACATGCACTAAATATTGCACTGTAAAATCTGTTGTGACTTAATATCTTTTGGAATTAATAACAAAAATGACAAGATTGCAAAAATGGTATTTTAATTTTATTTCATTTAATAAGAAACTCACTTGACTGCACCATCCTTTGCTTTATTTTCTCATTTATTGTGCAAATATTTGAAGAAAAATATCTGTTGCATATCATCTATCTAACAATAAAATCTTATGTTGTTACTAATAAGTTACTGGAAAAAATAAACCAGTTTGCACTTTGATTTCTATCACTCCTGGTGAGTGATTCTTCTGGAATAAACATAGCTCTCACACATGTAAACAACACAGGAAATTAATAACAAAATTCTTTGGATTTATTTCAGATGCTGCATACTTTATGTAAATATATGTGGCTTTCAATTTCAATAATTTTCCAGTAAGTAATAAACTTTTCTCATTAACCTCCTCTTAAACTAAACATTTATTACTTTCTAAGTGTTATTTCAACTAAATCAAGTGGATGTTCTTAGTAAACTAATGCAACAGATCTGTTCAATCAGAGAAGCAGGATGGCTTCTTTTGAGTTGGGAAAACTCTGAGTTTCTACTTAAACTCCAAGGGAATGAGATGCAGTAAACAATGTTGATTTTTAATGTGACAAATATTGGTAATATCTTTAAAAAATTGATCTACTTTTCCCTCATAAGCTCAGTGCTAAAATAAGGGAAAAATCCAATTACTTGGATAAAGTTACATATATCTGCTCCATGAACCTTGGGTTAGTTTTTTTCACTACCAGCTGTGATTATTCAATATTGTCCTGGAGTGATGAGTGGAGTATCTTTTCTGGAAACAGAGCTCTTTTAAGTGTACAATTTTAATAATGTAAGGACAAAAATATATTTGCATTTTCTGTATCAACAGGAAATAATGCGTATTAAGAAACATTCTTCTCTTATGATTGCCATGATATACGTTTGATGCCTAAAAAGTTGTTTGCACTACCCTCTGTGGCACAGAGACTTTGGAACCTTAGAAAACCCACTCCCAGGAGTATGGGTGTGCAGGTCATGATGTGGAAAAAACCCTGCCATGAAGTAAAGGTTTGGTGTGGGACACAACAGCACCTTCATTGCTCTTCCTTGCCTGAAAAACTAGGAGCAAACCTCTGGGGGGGTCAACCAGGTGGACCATGGGAACCAGCCCCTTCTTAACCCAAACCTCTCATGTTGGGCATGGATTCAGAGGACGTCACTGTGCCACATCTGCATGCCCTTGGCTCATGCGGGTGTCTGGCTGATGTCGGCTCCTTTTCCACACAAGAGCCAGGAGGAGGCGCACATTGGCATGGCACGGGCATCTCTGCCTCTCAGGGACTGTTAGCACACAAGGGGGCTGCTGGCTCTGAGGCCTGTGGGAGAGATTTCATTTCTCTGACTGTGTCAGATATCAGCACACAGCTTAGCATTTAACATGAGTGCTAGGCTTCTGGATTTTATCTCCTAATGAGGCACAGGCTATCCTTGGGGGACAGTGAATCATCACATTTCTCAAGTGCGAGCTCGCAACCAGCAGCACTTATTCTAGGGATTGTGTTGGCCAGGAATCTGCATGAGGTGACATTAGCTCTGATTACAGGAGTCAAGCACTAAAATCTATTAAGTCAGATATAAGAGTTTTTGGTTTCTTTTGGGTTTATTTTGTTTGGTTCTATTGGATTTGCTTCAGACATGACTCATTGCCACTTCCTGTATCTCCATGATGGTTCCTGCAGGACCCTCAGCCACAGAGCATGGCTTGCACCCACTTCAAACACAATGCAAATTCTCATGTATATTTTTCATACTGAGGCTTCATCTAAATTAAATGTGACAGGCCAGAGGGTATGCAGTACACATCCTTGGTTCTCTTAGTAGACTGAAAAGAGAACTACAAAGAAAAGAAAAGAAAAGAAAAGAAAAAAAAAAAGAAAAAAAAAGAGAGAGAAAGAAAAAACTCTGGATATATAAAGGAAGAAGCCAAATTCCAAAAGCTCACAGGAAGCCAAATTCTCCAGGCACAAGAAAAGTGACATTATCCAAACCAAACCTTAACACAGCATGGAAATGTGATGAAGAGTAGGGCTGTTATTTTCAGTGAGGCTATAGACATATATGTAAATACAATCAAATTGGGAACACATTCTAGGCATTAAAGAGATCTGCGTAGCACTAGAAACAAGAAGCAGCAGATGTAACTGCTAACAATAAAAGAAGGGATTTCTGGCCAAAGTTCAAGATTTTCTTGCACCCAAGCCCATTGTTGCAAGTGAATCTGGACACAGTAAATAATTTGTAGTGACTTGTAGATTCAACTTCTTTTTGTTGTTGTTCCTGAACTAGCTACCATTTACCAACATGCTGACTTTCATAAATTAGTTCCTTCAGAGCCATTCTGCAAACACGTAACACAGATGTATCTCCATCTAGGCAGTGTCACTTCTCCATTAAATTGTGTTGCTACAGTGGCTGTGAAATGGGCAATGTCCAAAAAGCATTGACGGCTGAAGATGACCAAAAAGTTCTGAGCCTTGCTCAGCAGATTTCCAGCAGCAGAGAGGCACAAAATTCCACAAAGCTGATCTTTAAGCTTCAAAGAGGTCCCAGGCATCATGCTTCACATAAGCCTCCCTTGGGGAAGTAGGGGAGGTATCAGATGGGGAAGACACCTTGGAGGAACAATGGACTGGGATAAACCCGTCAGGATAGTCCAACACTGATTTTAATTTATTGGTTTCTGTAGCCAGAGCTTCCTGACCATCTTAGCAGTAGGTATTAAACAAGCCATTAAAATTGGGCTGCATAATTAAAAATTTTACCAGGTCAAGACAGGCATTAATACAATGATAAAAAAGTCACCTCAACTTCCACACATAGTCGAGAGCATCCTGAACACATGAGAAGAGTGCTTAGCCAAATAACCTGGAAATAAGACCCATCTTGACAAGTCTCTTACTGGACACCTGAGAAATATCGATTGTATTTTCAGCACTGTTACTTTAATATTCCTGTCTGTATGTTGTGAAGACCAGAAGTCTGATGGGTTAAGGAAGCACATAGAAATGTTGTATTCAGTGTCCACACTTACTTCATAGGCCTCCACCGCAAATGGTGCAGTTTGACAGCAAAAAAGAAGAATGACAATGCAGATGTTAGACCTCAGTCTTACTGTCTGCAACAAAGGGGTCTGTGTCTCATGTTACTCAGAGACCCTGAAGGACAGAAAGGTCTACCGTATTGTCCCAGTGGGAGACAGAGAAACAAGTATCTTCTGTCTATCACTCTTTTTAAGGGACTGGCAGCAGCAGACCTTCTAGATCTGTAAGAAAAGGAGCTACAGGGTGGTGAGAAAATGAAATTTCTCTTGTTCCCAAGACAGTTTTCCATGTTAATGCCATACCCATGCAGGGCCACATGCAAGGCCCACCCTATGCTGGACAGTCACTCTGGCAGCCTAGCCATGCAGTGCTGCTCTAGCCCAAAGCAAGCACCATTGCTGGGACGTGGGTCTGCAAACCTATGACCTCTGCCCCTCAGCCCTAGATAACTGCTTTTCTCCCCCTCACCCTCTGCAAGCCATGGTGTCATCTCAGACTGAGCTCAAACCACAAGCCCAAGCTCTCGTCTCCGTTACACTGGGTGTGGCAGTGGATTACATAATGAAAAAGTAAGATTATTTGTTCTATTTATTACTCCCCACTTTGGCATGAAATACTTTTATTTTTGTAAGATCCTGTTGTGTTCACGAAAAAAAGAGGCAGATAAAGGAATCAATTTTATATATAGATTTGCATCGTCCTTTTTGAAGTCTTAAAGTCTACATTCAAGCATTTCTATTAATGATTCAGAATGCTAAACAATTTTTAATATCTTATTACAAAAGCATTTCAGCTTGCTTTTAACAAAAGGAAAAGTTGATTTCACATATGAAGCCTGAAAAATTGCCAAGCATAAAAGACCATGGCTCTATTTTTTTTTTTTAATTTTTTGAAATGCTTCTGAAATCCCAACGTAGCTGTTGGGATCCAAGGCTATGATCTAAGAGAAGAGATATGTTCATTTAATTAAAGTAGCCTTTTATGTTTTTAAGAAAAAGTTACTTTTAAAACATTCATATCATTGTTTATGAGTTCTGGGAGGACAAGAGGCTCTGGGGATTGCTAATGATATACAGATAGCCATATGTTCCTCTCACCTCTGTTGTTTTCCCTTGGACCGATTCTTCACTGCTTGTGCCATGTGCAAAGTAATAATAATCTGTGTCTCTTTTATGGAGCTTTTCAATATTTGCCTGCAAAGTACTTAATGTTTATGTTGCAGATGGGAAATCTGAGGCACAGGACATGAGCTGATTTGCCCCATGGGGTCATACTGCAGATTAGTGGCAAGACTTGTCCCCACGCAGTATGGTCCCAAGTGACCTGTGCTAGGTGTAAATGCTATCATCTGAAACTGCTGAGTCTTCTGCAGCCCAATGTTACTGCAGATGCAAAGAATTGAGAAACATATCCATTACATCTCCCAGCTTCAAACAGACCAGTGTCCTCAGAGCAGTGCTCTGGTCACTGTTTGGGAACTGTCTATTGAGCCATCGCTTGCCAGCTGGCCACCCCATCAGCACCAAGTGCTCTTATGTAGAGTTCATTTTTTACCTTCTACCTAGTCAAAGCTAATGGAAACCTGAGTAAAAAACCCAAAGCCACGTAACAGCATGAAAAAAATCATACAAAGGCATCTCTGGCTTTCACCAGGCAAATGGAGAAACAGTTTGATTTTCTTCTCTTCCTCAAAAGTTAAACCATGCTGATCTCCCTCAGAGGCACAGATGTACTTACAAGGTCTAGCTCCGTGCCTAATTACCAGAATGCTGTCTATGATGGAGCCTATTTTTAAATAACTTCCCTTCCGTCTTTGAAATCAAAGGGAGGGTATGTGATCCAAAGAACAGCCTAGGTCCAGATAAAGTTTTAAAACTGTAAGAGAGGAAGTAAGGAACAAGTAAAGGAAAAGAAGGGTGGTCTAGAGGCCAAGATAAAGCTCATAAATTCCCCAGGTTTAAGGGCAGAGGAGTCATCAGTGTCAATCCTGTACGTATCATAAGTCACTACATTTCACCCAGTTAGGCCTGCAACAAACTCAGACTGACAACAGTAGAATTGGTATTAGCCACTGCTTTATTTTATCACATCCTCAACGAAAGACTAACCAACGGCCACTGCAATGAAAAGAAACTTTCAGAAATAGAGGTGGAAATACAGTGAAAGTAAACCAAAAAAGCTTTCATTGGAACCATCTGGGATGAGAAGCACATCAGGATGAAAGCTGGAGGATCAAAGGTTGTGTCTATAGTGCCTTGTTCACTAGAGGTTTGAGTCAGCCCCGCTAGTGACCCACATGGTGGTGTGACCACTGGAGCAAACATATCTTTCCTACTGGCACAGGGAGACCAGTTCATCTTACCCATTGAGGCAGCACAGATGCAACTAATGAAAACCTCCCTTGCCAGGGACCAAAGTGCAGGCTGTGGGCAGCACTCGTGCAACTGCAGGCACTGAGCTGCCTGTCATCCTCGTGACTGAACTGCACTATCCCCCCCAGGAAGTGCCACTCCTCCAAAAAGGCTGGGTTTGGAGCAGAATAATCCTTTTTTATCTGTGGGATACCCAAAAGTCACATCTTCAAATGGCAGGAGTTCCCTTTGTGTTTCCCTGCTCTGGTAACATACAGTGCTGGGGAGAAACAGCAAACCCAGGGCAGAAGCCTCCCTAAACCCATCATTCCTCTCCTCAGGTGGTACCACTGCAACAGTTTGCAGGAAAGAAACAAGGAACGTGTCAGATGGAGACAAAATGGCAAGAGGAGACTGCAAAATAAAACAACTCCTGACCGTCAGCAGGTTTGCTTTCTCTTGACAAGCTCACCATCTCCTTCTATTCTAAATGCAGCACCTGGTGCAAGCCTGGCGTGCAGATGGCCCTGCTGTGGTGTGCACAGCGCACAGCCCTCCGAATCTGGCAGGCAGCTGTTTCAGTTTCTTTTTGCCAGGTTGCCAGCTCAGAATTGTTTTTACTTTTCTTTCCCCTTTTCTGCTCCCTCTGTACTCAGCCTTACCCTCTGCGATGTAAATTGGAAGAACAGATGTATAATCTGGGAAATTTTCCACATCCATCTTTTAAAGAGGAAGGTGGATAAGCTAACTCAGCTCTTTAAGGCCTCAGTTCAGAAAAACCACTTTAAGTACATGCTTAAGTCCTGTTGATTTAGGAAAGGCAAAAGAGACTGGTGATTTCATAGGTCTTAAACACATGCTTATGTGTCCTTCCTGAAGAGCAATATGCACCTGAACAGTGGCCCAATTATGCCAGTGCAGAAGGCACAAAAACGAGTGTTCACTCTAAAATATACAACCCGAGTAATGCCCCGGTTCAGTTTTTTACAATTATCACAGTTTCATTGATTTTTCAGGTCAAAGCAATGTGCTGATTCTAGAGTGTCATTAGTATCAGAATGCTCAAAATCAAATATTTAAATCCTGGTCACCCTCAAATCTTCCAAGCTCTTCCTTTGTCAATAAACCCCTGCAGCCCTTATTCCTCCTAAAAAACTGACAGCGTTACCTGAACAGGCACATTCAGATTTTAGGAAGGAGAAAATGAAAACAGCTAAGGATTCCTCACTAAGGATGGTTTCCAACAGATGTTGAGATTAAGTATTTTCTTCAGCTGCTGCAATACCACAGAGCAATGTGGTACAGCATAGGCAATTTTGCTGGTCAGTCAAGCGTGCCTGGAAATGAGAAGCAAACCAGCGTGAGCTGCTCCCTGGGAAGACAAGGTGAGCTGTGTGTGACACAGCAGTTGTACCTCTCACACATGGGTTTTTGCATGTTGTTTTCTCCTGCCCTCTCTCTCCCAGCACTCACATACAGCCCTGTCCTCTCCTTGCTCTTAACACTCCCAGTGAGCCCTGTTGTTATTGCTCCTCTATTGGGAGGGAGAACATGGAAAAGGGGGGACCTCTTCAGGCCCCACTTCTCCGGAGGGCACCCTGAGGAGCCAGGCTGGACTTTCGCTCCCCAGCTGTCCCTGGTCACAGCTGCTTCTCTCACCATCAAAAGCATTTGCAGGCTGTCCTGTCTGGAAACACCTTCCAGTGCCCCAGTGGGAATGACAGGTGGGCAAACTCCCTAACCCAAGAAGCTGCCATCATTTTTTCCACAGCCCTGTCACTGGCTGTCCCCTCTGATTCCCATATCTCTTGCTATCTGAGCTCTGAGGGCCAACCTCCCTGTGACACAGCGTGAACCCAGCCTTTGCAACAGCTTCTTTTATTGAACAGGCAGAAGCCTCATCTGGATGTTGTTGACATGTTCTTCCAAAATGCCTTACAAGTAAAGCAAACGAGGGAAGCAGAGCTAGCTCCTGGGGCTAATGAGCAATCATGATTGCCATCTTCAGAGTCCTCTTTCCAGGGAAGACTTTCAGCCTTTACAACTGCCATGACACAGGTGAACAAGCACAGAGATACAAATACAGGCACATGGCTCTTATCAGAAACCTATCAATCAGTTCATGATTTCTGCCAGGAAGTTGCCGTGAAGGTCTCAGTCTGACTTTATACTGTCTTTCAGGAAGATCTGAGGAGCGTGGATAGCTGGAGGGACAAGGCTCACCTCCTCACTCCTGGTGCACTCAAGTTAGGTATCATCAGGCACAAGTCAGACCAAGGAAGGAAGAAGAAGCCAGGCTAGAGAAATTAATGAGGAGGCAGTTTTACTTTGTCTTTTCCCTTAATCATGTCTTGTGGCAGATTAGCAGAGATCAGCTTTCATTGCAGCTGCCTATACTGTACTTGACCTATGCAGAAAAAAATCATTTGGTCCCCAAGCTTGGAAGTCAGGCACCCTCGCCTAGCTCTGATTTCTCTTAAATAATTTTAATTAAACAAGGAAAAAAAAGTGAACTGACAGTTATGAATAATGAAGTGAAAATGGTCTATGAATACAATAAGAACTAATTAAACCGTGAGGGTAAGACCATGTTGATTTATTTCCCTTCTTTTTTTTTGTTAGACTTTTAAATGAAATACATATGCATTAGGCCTAAGGAGAGATTTAAATCTGCTGCACACACTTTCCTTCAGAGCACAACACATGACAGATGTTAGTCACATCACTTACTGCACTACTGCACCAGTCTTTGGACACTGGTGAGCAGTACAGTGTGGGAACCCATATGGGAGGGCATAGGAAGTGATGCTGGAGAAGTGCATTTTACCTTCTGTTATGGATGTGCTTGCACAAGTGTGAACTGAACTTGTGGCACAGCAAGTACCGTAAAGTCAAATCATTCCCAAATGCTAAGATGCTTCAGCCTGTTCTAATTAAAGTATCTGTATTTCCCTAGGATGTTATCATTGAAGATGTGCAAATAACAATAGCAATATATTGCACCACAATGAAAATAAAATCACCGGCAAGGGACCACCCCACAGACCACCTGCAGATTATATATCATTTCATTTCAGAAAAGCTGGAGCAGGGGGAAAGGGGATTATTTTATTCCACAGAAATTGACTGCAGCAAGCTGTAAATGATACAGGCAATATTCATTCCTCACTCCCAAAGAAAGGAACAAGGGCCAGCTACAGAAAATTAGAAGGCTTTACTGAAGACCTTCCTGGCTGAATTCTTCCACAGGATCCTTACTGCTGGTTTTGAGGCAAAGGACAGCAGGAGCACTGAAAAAGGTGACCCTTAGAGTAGCCGACCAAGTAGCCTCTGGCTCTCTTAACCCAGCACTGTGAATCTAGCCCTTTTATCAGCACTCATAGACTCCTGCCCACAGGGAAACGGGTGACCAAGCATCCCCAAAATATTATTGAGAACTGGCTGCCTCCCTCTGAGCTCAAGACTGACTCCAGGCTTCCCAGGTTCTGCAAAACATCCCTCCAATTCTCTTGCCCCAAGTTCGCTGCTTGTCCGCACTGTCTTCGACTTTATCAACTCCAGCAGAAAATGTCACTGAGCTGGAAGGTCTGCTAACACCCAAACAAATCATATTTTTCCAATTGTCTTATGGAGCAGATTACATGATGTGGTTGCTGTGGAGACTGTCAGAGCTGCAGCAGTATATCTGAGAACAGATCACTTCATGCATTCCTTGTTTCTTACACATTTCCCTAAAGAAGCACCAGGCAGAGAGGAAGCAGAGGCGAGTGGATCTTTGACCTGAGACACCACAGCAAGAGCAGGGGGCTATACCTGATGCCTGGGAAGCCCCTTTCAGCATGTGCCCCAGTCACCTTCCTCTGCCCTTCGTTTAGAGGCACTCACATCCATGTATAAATCTTTGAAGGCCCTTTGATAACCTGTGTTCAGAGACTCATAAGCCAATTTGCCCCATTTATGCAAAAATGTGGTTTTCCTCAAAATGGCAGGGCTGTATTTTTACGGAGCTCACTTACTCACAGAAAGTCTCATTTATGAATCTCCTACATGCAGTGAAAATGTGCCCTTTTTGTGAATAAAGCCCCGACTGTCTACTAACAGTGCTAACACACTGACATCATTCTGAAAACATTTTCACGTAATACAGTCTCTGACAAGCTTTGTTTCCACTTGGGTCAAATTACTTGGAAAAATCACACTTTTCCCATTAAAGAATCATTTTCTCTTTAAGCAGTTTCCAAGGTACTCCACCCCACCAACTTCCAGTTGGAGCTAGCTCACTTTGCTTGGCCAGGTCGGATGGCCAGAATGCAGGCAGTTCTCAGTGCCGGGGCAGGTGGGAGCCAGGCAGATGTGCTCAGGACAAACATTAACCAAGGCTGCAACTGCTTCAGTAATTTCAACTCCAACCACAGTCTCCAGCCAACAGGGGTTAGAAAGCCCTGCACCTCGATGAACAAGTAATTTGTGGCGATTTACAAAGCAACACTTTTGCTCCTGACATTTACTCAAAGATTTAAATTCAGGTGAGCCTTGCACAGGGGTCATTTGAAAAGCATCCTAAAGTACCAAGTAAAGTCCAGATTTGCTGATACACTCTGATGCTTTGTATTTTCTAACAGCACAAACCCAGCTAACAGAGGCCAGTTTGTGACACAAATAAACTGAGAGGAACAAGTTTGCCTACAGAAAAAATGTGTCACAAATCTAAGTGGACTAGCAGTGGAGATCTGATAAATGCTTTGAAGAGGAAGACTGAAATAATTGCCAACTGTTGTCATGGTAATTACCCTTAGCCATATTTCAGAAAACGTGAAACCTCTCTTTTGTGGCTGTGGGTTGAACTACAGATTAGACTGCAAAATGGAGCTACAAGAACAAATGAGGTTATTTGTGTGTATGCCTACTTGACAGTAACTGGAAATTCATAGGTGGAAAATTAAGGCTTAATTTTCATTTTCACTAAGTCTGTGCAAATTTTGAAAAGGAAACAAACAAAAACAGAGACGCAAAACCCCCCTGTGACTAAGAAATCAGCCCTTACACATTATCTTCTCCATAGGAAAAAACCCCTTGGTTTTAAGAATTTTGGCTTGATTATTTTTAGTATGGGTAATGACCTTAATGTCACTTCCTCTACAAAATTTGTACTCTGACACCTTTGTACTTGATTCACTTCCTGAATTACTGAATGACACTAAAGTGTTTTGTAAGTGAAAAGGCAAAGTTTAAGCACCATCCACATGCAAACTTCGTGCTTTCAAAAAAACTATAAATGTTGGCTCTTCAGTCTCACTAAGATGTATTTTGCTCCTAGAAATAATCTGCTTCTATTAGCTGTTATAATCTGAAAGGTTGTTCTTTTTTTAAAAAAAACTCCAAAAACTAATACATAATGTTTTAATAGTGTGTTTTTGCCAGCTTTTAAAAACTGATTTATTTTTATTATATTTATAGAAAGCAGGCAATTTTCTTATCCCCATTCTACAGATGGGGAAAATGCAGCACAGATGGGTGAAGTGGTCATGCACTGGACTGATGGTGAGGCAGGGAGAACACCTATGGCTTTAGAGGCTCAGTACAGTGCTTCAACATAAACTGAGCAAAGCTGTTATGCCTAATATTTTTATAGTCTAGATGACTATGTGAAAGGAGTTGAGATCCCTTATGCAGTCATTTCTTTAACCTATACCTCCTACAAAATGTGGAAGAAAAGTCAGCTCAATATGGATTTCTTCAAACAAGTAAATAGCACTGCAGTAGTGCTGTACGCGATTCAATCAAACAATTTTTTTCCTGCTTTGACTCTATTCCTTTCTGCACATTTTTGGTGTTTGGATCCCCACAAGTGTATTGATCATCTAAATATCCTCCTAGGGAATAGGTATGTATTTTCTCTTTTTCCTTTCATAGTACCAGTGTTTAGAAGTGAGAATATTCACCTGTCCCTCTGCCTAATAAACTATTATTCTAAGGTAGTTTTATTAACTACTATACTAAAACTTGTTTCATTTCATTAAAACTTGCCTGTAGAGATGGTTGTGATGATTGCTGGATAAACACAAAGCATCACAGACATTTTGTGTCCTGCTTGGCTAAAGAAAACCAGAAGTCACACAGAAGGGATGAATGACATATATACTGCATAGAACCACAGGGGGGAAAACCAGAAGCATTCTTCATGTATTTGTAATGAAAAATCAAGATAATGTTTTAAATCATTATGGTTACATACAGACAGGCAGGTGGAAAGAGAAGAAGAAAGGGAGGTGGGAGAGAAGAAGGGAGGAAGGTGGGAAGAGAGAGAAGAGGGAAGAAGGAAGGAAAAGGGAGGGAGGAAGAGAAGGAGGGAATATTTAAAGGTTAGCCCCTAAGTCTGATCAAAGGACTGGCTTTCTGGGAACTGCAGCAGACATCTAAAGAGGTCTGAGGAATGTGGATTTGCTGTGGTGTTAAACGGCTTCCAGAACTGACCCTTGTCCAGCAGCTCCAAACACAAGCAGAGCAGGTGTGCAACTCCCTGCACATGTCTATGGAAATGGGATCTAAGATGACTATATTTAAATTAAAAGTATAGGGGAAAGTACCTTTGGACTATCTAGCTGTCTTGTTGTTGATGAACATTCAGTCTTGCATTTTCAGTCTATATCCAGCCTTGAAGTGAATATTTACATTGCTTTATAGACAAACACAGACATTCACATGTAGCTTTGCTAGCACACATTGGAAAAAGTCTTCAGCTAAGGTAGTCCTGTTCAGTATGAGTGACCATTTCAGGACCAATTCCCCCAGGACTCCATGTCCCTCAGAGTTATAATAAGTATTTCTATTCAGAACAGCAAGTCAGGAAAAAAACATCATATATAAGTTTAAGGTAATCAATTAAGGGTCTTTCTAAACTTCTAGGAGTGCAAATCTGTGTGATCCATTTTGTATCGCTGCTTTTGGGTGAAGTTAATCACTCCTTAAAAGTGCTTATTTCTTTCCAATTGCTCTAAAGGGACTTTAAAAGGATAAATCAGATTTAGAAATTTACATTATAGATTTCTGTAGCTGAATCATGGTATTAACATAGGTACTCAAGATTGTGCTGATAATATCCTTTCTTGACTAAGCTGAAGAGATGTTAGTGTCTTGAAGGTCCTGTCTCCTTAATCTTACCCTAAGCATACTTATTACCCACTGACAGCAATGAGTTCAGCTCAGAAATGGCCAGGAGTGGTCGCAGTGACTTGCTTTTTCCTAATGTCCCCATCAGAGCACTTGGTCTGGAACTAGGCGATGTAGTGCCTGGTCAACCTGCAGCCTGAGAGGGTTGACCTGGTATCCTACAAGGTATCCTACAAGGATACCAAAAACACCAGGCTAAATGGACATTCACACCCAACTCTCAGCTGAAACTTGGTAGTTCTGCAGTTAGGGACACAAAACTCCTTCCCCAAATTGACAGGAGTGGGTTGGCAGCACCAATCTGCTGGTAACAATGGGAAGACAGAGGAATCCCTCTTTCTCAATCAAGTGCCTACCTGATGTAAAATGAATCTATGTAAACTGTCACAGGCGGAAGGGATAAGTTCCCGGTCTTCCTCAACTCACAGCTGGACTGCAAAATTAAGCTCAAATTCGCTTTCCCACCCAGCTTGTCCCTGATGTGTTTGACATGCCTGGCTGCCCCACCTGACTCTGGCTTGAGCTCCTTGCCCACGGGCAGGATGGACATTTGGGCACACATCAGCAGGGTTGGCTGGGATGTCTCCCTCCTCCCTGCCTGCCCAAGCCCCAGAGCAAGCCAAGACCCCTGGCAGGGTGAGCACCAGTGTCTAAAGCAGGAGCCCTAGCCTGGGCCAGTATCTAAGTAAAAAGCGAGCAAACTTAAATAATCCCTGTGGTGTGTATTTTCGTGCTCTGTCAAGGTGTCAGACACCCCTGGCAGGCTTTGCACTCTGGAGAAGCAGCTTGGCTCTGACAGCCACAACCTGCCCTTAGGGTGGCTTGGGTTGGCAGCAGCCCTGCAGGACCACACTTGCCAGTTCCAGGACAGATCCTCATCCATCCCCTAGAGATGTTTGGTTAGCCCAGGAGCCTGGGAACTTCTGCTTCCAGAGTCAGCACCATCTTCCAGTGGTACAGCAATGTTTCTGCTCTCACCTGACACACACATATGGGTGCTCTTGTGTATCGCTCCCTTCCTTATCTGCTGTCCTGTGTTGTAGGTATAAAAAACTTGCTCTTGGTCTTGAGCTAAATCTAATGACAATGCTTGGGGGTAGGCTGGTGCACTCATGCCACAGGCATTTTCTCATCTATGTTGCTGCAGGGCAACACCAGAGATCCCTTGGGCTGTCTCAGGCTCAGATGGTCCACTTCCAGCAGTGATACACCCCAAATTCATTCCATTCAGTCAGTCCCAGATTGCGCCATGCTCAGGAACCTGAGCCTTGACTGAGTTTGCCCTCAATAAACATGAGATCTTCCTTGGTAGGTAAAGACATCTCCTCACCCCTCTACTACAACCCTTACACTGTTTTAAAAGGAAATAGAAATCCTTTCTCAATAAAGAGCCTCCAAAAAAGTGTGCAACGTGATGTGGTCCCATGTGAACAGAATTTCCTGCCTGACATCTGAACATTGTTCAAGAATTATTTAGCCTAATTTTCTTTATAGCATGTAATATGAATTTTTCCAGTTGTGATTACTTATAAATAAGTATCATGACTAACTTGACAAATAACTCCAGATTTGAATACCTCTGCCGGAATCTTTATTTAAAGAGTACATCATTTTGGACTAGTTGTACAAAGCAAAGGAGAAACAACCTCTTTGGCATCAGATAGAATGGTGTTCTTAGTTCTCATTATGGAATGAAATAGATTTCTATGCCTGTGGTCTCAAATTTGGTTATCTACACGGATGAAATTTTGTCCCCACAGACATCAGTGGGAATTCCAGCTGACAATGTCAAAAGGCTGAGAATTAATCCAAGGTGAAATTATGTTTTCTGAGGGGAGTTCCAAATTATCAGTGGTGTAAAACAAGCCTGAGATTTTTCTTTGAATGGAAAATTTCCTGAAGAGAATTCTCTTAATTTTCATTTAACTATGTATATCAATAATGAATATGAGACTAACAGTCTGGTCCCATGATACTGAATAAATTACTACTCACTGGATCATAAATCAAGTGTTTGTATAATTTGGCTATTTACAAACCAAGCCTCAGTCCAGAAACTGCTTTTTCCCAATGCAGTCATTGTAGTTAAGCGAATACTTGGAAAACACACAAGATTTCATCTATTTATCAGTTTCTTTTAAAACAGCTGTTCATATCTGTAGTAAAAAGGAAGATGCAAAATGTTCTTGGAATGTATTCAAAATATGAAAATTATCATAGTAACAGTGGGAACAACATAAAACTTCACAGAAGGGATCCAACTTCCTTTTCATTTGCTCTCAGGACATGGATGAAACAGAGCCTCCCAGGAGGACATTTTGATGCAATGTGGGAGCACCTTTTCCTGGCAGAGGAATGGCTGCAAATGGAGCAGCCAGGGCAGCTGCTGGTTTGTGCGCAGCTCTGTTGCCACGTCCAAACACAGTCTTGTGAGTTAACTTTCCTTTTGGGAAAAGCACAAGTAACATGTGCTGGCTTTCTCAAATGCTGGTTTAACAAAGGGAATTGCTGCTAGGAAAAAGTCTGTGCTCAGAGATTTATGTTCCTACTATTTATATTCCTGAGTCAGGCTTGGCCAGTGCTTACTCCAAAGCCAGCACCAACCTGAGCTTACCCAAGTGTATCTGTCAGGGGGCAGGGGATGACTCTGGAGAGTTTCCATCTTTCCTTACACACAGCACAGGAATTTCACCCTGCTCAGATAAACAGCTATGGGCCAGAGTCTGCCCAAAGTTATGACAGGACAAACCCAGAGCTGTGCAGCAGGCAGTTAGTCCCCACGTCACGGAGATTTCTGGCTTGAAGGTCCAAGCCTGTTGCTGCTCCAGCTGAATGCCATGTGATGGCTCCCCCACCCACTCCACTCAAACCTGAGATGAGCAGTTATGCAACCCTAGCTAGAGTGTTGGAGTATGCAGCGTTTCCACCCATGTAAATGGCAGTGTAAGGACCAAATCAAAGAGTCAGCTTGCCTGGAAGCCGTGCCTCTGACCTCATTCCAAACAGATATGCAGAAACATAATATTGTACTTAGAAATAAATTTGAGTTTCCACAGTCATTTTTAGATGCAATAAACTAATGAGAGGCATGAAAGCTGGAATTGGCCACCATTCACATTTCCAAGATAAACATCTTAAAATACATTATGATCAAAATAAAGCAGACAAGGTTACTAGTAAGGTTTCCAAGAGTAGGTGGCTTGTTTTGAAGTTCCATTAGTGTTTTTCATATTGTTTTTGTGCCAGCCTGTGAGGCAAAAATATTACAAGAGATAACATAAAGGTGCATACTCAAAGGAAGAATAAACCCATTATTCATTTATTGCAAGGCATTTGGCCACAATGAAGTAAGAGGGATGGAGAATGAAAATTTGTTGACGTGTTTGGAAGATGGAGATTATTTTGTGGAACGTAGTGCAAAGTTTAGCACTATCTATAAAAAAAGGTGAAAAGATTGCTGGGTTGTGCAGGAAGGAAACCAGCTACCCGGAAGACAGAGGAAGCCCCACAGCAACATCATTCTGGGTTAACCCACCTGGGTTAACCAGTGTGCACTCGGGCAGGAGACACAAGATACTTACTTCTCACACCCGCAAAATAATTTTCTTCTCCTCTGTAACAACCATGACATCTACAGTAAAAAAACAAAAAAAAGACTATAAGATACTAGAGAAAGAGAATATTCTTAATCTTTTATTCTGTTCACCAGCAGGTATTCATCACATACAACTCCCAGAGCAGCCTAGGAAGTCACCCACACCTCGTACTAACATCAGCAATCCCTGTCAACCTAGCACGGGAGAAAAAAGAGCTGCAAAGCTAAGGCTTGAAATGAAACACGTGAGCAGGCTGCAGGAGACCTATTGAGAAGCATGCAGTATCATAAGGCCCTTAGGAAAAAAGTGACTGCCAGTACTTGAATAATACTGCTACTCTTTGCAATTCCTACATCTCAGCTGTTTTTATTTTATTTTAAGAATAAAGAATTAGTCTGTTTAAGCAGGAATTTAAATCCAGGATTGCTGGATTATCGACCTCCATTTTTATAAGCTTTCACAGATATATAGGGAAAGGAATGTCCAGGTTATTGAAGTCTAATGAGGGCAAAACAGAAAAGGGAAAGTTCAAATTTTGTTGAATGCCTGTGTCTTGTTTGTCTTAATTATATATATATATATTAATAAACTACATATATGTATGGTTTGTCTACAGCTAAGTAAACATATTTAATAGCAACATTAAGAAAAGAGTTATGTTATATTCGTTAAACTTCCTTCTTAAAAACAATTTGTTAATTGTTATTAAAGGCCATGTTCGATAATTATGTTTGTCTTGCATGAATGTCTCCCTGCAAAACACACTCTACTTTTCTGGCTCACACGTATGGTACTCAAGACACAATAAACTAACAAATGAGCTAACAAAATTTGTCCAAATCTGATTTTACTGTCCCTGTTTTAGATACCGCTAATCTCCAACAGCAGCTCCAGAATAACATCACAGCTGCAGATCTGTAGGCAGGCATGTACTCTCAGTCTTCACTGGGGAAGCACATCTCCCGTCCCTACAGAGGCGTTAGCTGGCTCTCACTGCCTTCTGGGAACAGCCAGATTGCTGAAGGGATTCCTCCACCCACAGATCCTGTAGGGAGCACCCAGGGATAAACAAAAGGGGTGTTCAAGAAGGGGAGGGAAGTTCTGACCTTTACACTGAAATGTGTATGTGCAAACTTTTCTGATGATAACAAGTCTCAAGCTTTGTCCAGCTGTAAGAAAGTCCACCCCAGCTCTAAGTGTGCTTTCAGGGAAGCAGAGTGTTCCAGTGTCTCCTATGATGTCTACTGCACTGCTGATCACAACACATCAGCTCTCCAAAGACCTGCCTTTCCCAAAATGTTGTTCAAGATAACCATTTTTCGCTGTGCTTTGACAGTGATCAAACACATACATCTAAAACCACTGAGCATCAGGTGTTAAAAAGTGCCCTAATTTTAAAAATAGTTATTATCTTTAACTGTGTTGATCATATTATTATGTTAAAGCAACATTTGACTGCTATCCAACTCGCTAGGTCATCATCACCTGTGTCTTGGGATGGTGTGGTGGCAGCTGTGTGATCGAGCTCCAACCCAACAAGTTTTCTATGGCTTTGGGGTTGCCATGTTGGAGCCTGGACCTGGCATCCTAGGTATCAGCTGACATTTTCCTGCTGAAGCCTTACTGCGTGAGTCATCTTACCATTCCAGGAAGCGGGTCTAAAAGGATTGTTTTACATGCACTGTGGAAAGGACTGCAGCAGGAGAAGGCACAGCGGGGCTTTCAGAGGTTGTTCTTCTGGAGCTGGGAAAGTGCATGAAAGGGTCCAAACCTGGGACTTGAGAGTCAGAGTAACCCCTCTGGCGTCCAGTGCCCTGAATGGATCAGCATTTGTTTGTCAAACATGCTTACCAAACGGGCTTCTGAATTAGTTAACAGAAGAATTGCAATAGTAATACTGATGTTAAAGTGACCAGTGAAAGTTTATTTCCAAGAGTGATTTTGGAGGTGGATCAGTTTCTGACTTCCAACGCATTGGGATATACATCCCAATACCCAGCTGAGTTATTGATGATTTACACCACTGCACCAGAGC
This sequence comes from Aegotheles bennettii, assembly GCA_013398125.1. Taxonomy (NCBI): domain Eukaryota; kingdom Metazoa; phylum Chordata; class Aves; order Caprimulgiformes; family Aegothelidae; genus Aegotheles; species Aegotheles bennettii. Next base: position 121,607 of record VZRW01004279.1, on the reverse strand, counting down.
AGAATTCAGGCTGGATACAGCCCTACAAGCAGCAACCACAACCTTCTGCTCCCAAACCACAGGCCTCTTACCACTTGAGCTAAATGAAAATGTTCATTCATTTTGATTAATGTAGGGTTCTTGTTCAAGACTAATTTAGACCGTACAAAACTGAGACGCCTCAGCAGGGATGAAGACTGCACTGTTTTCTGTCTTTAAAAATATTTGATCTTAAAAAATTTAGGACTACCAATATTTATTGTCAAAAATATAGCTTTTTCCTAGTCCTAACATTTGAGGATATGGCCTTTTCTAAGCTGATAGTTGGCGTACAGATTTTCCCCATCACTTTCTGGATCACACACCCAGCTAACAGGCAGGATTCATGCATCTGTCTCCACTGACCTGCATTTGACATCTCTGGGTGGGCATAGCAGTGTCTCTGTAAGCAATAACTGCATTTTCCAAATTCTCACAAGGTCAGAATCCTGCTATTTGCCTCTGTTACCCTCAGACTCCTCCTAATGAAAATTGTCAGAAATCTGCTCTGACACGACTTAGAACATTAACACCCTCCTGAGCCATGGATATTTGATTTGTGTGACTTTTGCACAAGAACATTTTTTTTGTGATGGTTTTCTTTCAAATTAATTTCTTTTTATCAGAAAGGTCAACCAGGAAGATTTTTAAAAATATTTTAGTATGCTAAGACATACATTTCATTTAATTAATGCAATTCATTTGGATTGGTGAAAGGTGGTGAAATCAAAGCCAAGTATTTGTTGAGCTTTGGAATCACAGTCAAAAGCATGTCCATCCCTCTTCAGTACCAGAAAGACAATCCTTCTCATTCACAGTTAGAAGTAAGTTAGAGCAGCAAAATCTGGCTTTGCATTTCCAAAACACCAAAAGATATTCAGATGATACCACTGAAGAAACAGCCATCCATGAAGAGTAAGGCTGTATCCTGCACCTTATAGGTTCCTTTATATAAAGTCCTCCATATGGAAGATGGAAAAAAAAAAGATGTTTTAAGCCTTCTTATCCCTGCTAAAAAGTGTAATATGTATTTGGCAAAGGTAATATCACTGACATTTGCCTTGTAAGACTGGAGGAGAGAGGTCACTAGCTCTTCTCCAACTAATTTTCCTTAAGAAAGGTTACCCAGGATGGAGCTCTCTTACAGAACTGACTTTTGCAGCACTTTCTAGGCTGCAATATAGCTATACCTCATCCATACCACAGGGCAGTCCATAGTGTGAACTGTCCTATGGCTCCCAGGCTGGAGAGGGAGGAAGATAGGATACAGGGATGGGGGAGCAGGACTGAACATAGTCCCCACTTCACTCCATGACCTAAAGTCCATGCCGTGCTGCTCAGGTGTGCAATCAGACCCCCTACCCTTTTTTTTTTACCCTGGGTGTCTGAAGCTGTCCTAAAACACCCCAGATGAGTGTTCCACCCCTCTCCTAGTGGGGCCAAGTGGCTTCCAGACACTTATTAATCGTGACTTGGTGTTTGGACACTAAACTGCTCTGGCTGACTCTTATCTACATGATATAATTACCCATAGTTTGCAATAGTGTCTGTAGGTATCTCCTGTAGTTCTGGAGGACCTATCTAAAACACTTTTCTTTCTTCCTCCTCTTTTTATCACAAATACTATAAAATGCAATTAAAAGACTGAAATAACAAATTCACTCTACTTGTTTTTTCTTCCTAAAATATAGAAAATGTAGTTCTAGATAAGGACTTTATTTGGTTACCAAGTTTTCTGGGTGTCATTACTGCCAATGCTGTAAACCTGGCACCCCAGAAACAGAAACCTTTGTTCTGTTCAGGTTTGAAGGTGGTTTCTGGGACTTGTTTGTTCACCAGTTCCTGAATATGCAGTACATTAATTTAATCATGAAGAGGAAGATGTCATCCACAGAGTATCTGCACTGTTGGTCTGGTAATAAGTTTGCTTAAAAAAATATTATGCTATATATCAGCCAAGAAGATTTCATCCGATAATGGAAGAAATGGGGCTAGAGCTGCAGCCTCAGTAAACTGATTATTGTTCTGCCCATTGTGCTGGGCCTGTGTAGCAGTGAACTGATGCACAGAGCAATTCCCTCTGTACTTTAACATTAAAATGAAATAGTTCAGGACAATGCCAACATAAAATCATATCAATTAAAAAAAAGTGTTGAACAAAATGTGATATGCTATGATTGTCCAACTAAAAGGTACAGGATTTAACAACAGAAGATATATCTACCAAGGCAATTGTTATATCTTTTGTTATTTATATTAATATTTATTTCCCTTCCTACTGACTTGAGCAAAAACCTATTCTACTCTCCAAAGTACAATGTGTGCCTCAAAAAAACCCAAAAACTTCTACTGCAGTGGAGAAGTAGAAGTTAGAAAAAAAGTATAGAGCAGATTTATGATTTGTACCACTGTAGTGGAAATCATGAATGGGACCAAAAAGTCCCATATAAGAGTCGGGGTTAAATTAGATGGCCCAAGTGATCTCTCCAGCACACTGCCCACCACCTCATAAATATGCCATGGTGTGTGCCATGTGTACCAAATATTAGTATCTGGGCATTCTTATTTTGCTGCATTGAGGACTGAGGTTGTGTAAGACTGTTCAACAAGCTCTTCACTCAGTTCATTGATAATACTACCTCCTACTTTAACTCTTTGAGTGGTAGCATACTAGTCCAGTTTATTTAAAGCAGAAGACTCAAGCTGCTCTAGTTTTTGCACATTGATGGTCTGAGCTCCCTTACACTGCCATTTTGGGTATGGCAGCTGAATGGCTTCACAACTGCCTCACAGGTAGCACCAAGTCAGAAGGCAAGGAGAAAAAATGGAAATCCCACTGATATTTCAATTTCATCAGCTGTTGCCAGAACTGAGCCTGGATAAGAAGTAAATCCATGCCTCACCACCCTTCATAACAAGGTAACAGATATTACATTGCCTCCTGAAAGCTACTCATTCTCCATGTTGTGCCTGCCCAGAGCACATGGGAATTTTGTGACAGTGATGAATCGAAGAATTAAATTATCACAAATACATAGTGCTACACCTACCTTCTACAGTCCCTATGGCTCATAGAGCTTCTGATGTGCTGAAGTTCCATCATTTTGTAGAGGATTAAGACAAACTTACCCTCAATTTCATTTTTAATTTCTCTCTCTTATACCATTTACCAAAGAAAAGCATCTGAAACTTATTGGTCTGATATTAGTCTTTGGCTTAGGATTGTTGGGCCATTGTTCTTGATTTCTGTGTCAGACTGCTGAAATCTGGTTTGAGGGAAAGGAAGAAAAGAGGAGACAAAGCACAGCAGAAAGCCTCACAGACATAAATTGTGTTTTCCATCATGTCTGTGCTTGCTATCAGCAGCCTACAAAGTTCTGCTATGATCATCAAGAGATGATGCCTATCAATCAGTCCTTAAACACTGCCCATCAGGTTCTCTTGTTGAGGATGTAACTAAATCTACAGTTCCCTGAAGGCTATTTTTATTCCATTTTGCAGCCAAATGGGAAATAAGGGAAGTTTTTTTTCTTTCCAATACATTAAGTGATGGGGATCAAAAGGATTAGTATCATGGCCTAAAAAGTTGTTTTTTAGAGCTATATAATCTATACTGCTTTTTTTCCCCTATAGAATTGTTTAAGACATAAATCAAGTCACTAAATATTGATTGTAGAATATATTTGCAGATGTCAGCCCTCAGTATAAAGCAACTTGATTTCAAAGTGTTTTATTTTCTTGTGCTGTAGGGTTTTATACATTCAATAGGGTGTATGTGAAATGCATTATATTATTCTCCGAGTTTAGATTTTTTCCAGACGACAGGCGTTACTTTTATGCTGCCCTGAATGGAATGATGAAGTAAATTGCCCTGATTTATACTCCATTACACCCAGTGATACTGCTGTCATGGCTGCTGCTCTTTCTCATTACACATTGTACACTCCCTTGACTAGCAATGAAGTAAGTCGCAACATTCCCAAATGCCAGCAATGCAGGTCAATTCCCATCATGTGTCTTGCTCACTCACCCTGGGAACTTTTCCATGTTAGACCTCGGTCTACAGCTCCTCTTATGGATAGTTTCCATTCCGTTGCCTTATCTGGGGTATACATGGTATCCCATTCTTCATTTTAGATGTACTGTTTGGAGACAAGTACCAAAACAATAAATCATGGGGCCAGGTTATTTTTAGGCCACATTTCCGAATCAACATTGAGACTATTTCTGAAGAACCTGCACAAGGAACTCATTGTGTGCATACACAAATAAATGACGCAATTCAATAGTTTAATACTATCTGCCAAGTTAAACTACTGCAGAGCAGCTGTGTACATTTAAAATGATCCCTGGCACTTCTGAAGAGTTCATAAATCAACACCAACATACTTTCTTCCAGTTAAGAGAGTTAAAGGAAAAAAATCAGAAATTAATGTGTCTAGGACATAAATGACATCTCTATATACTTGTGAATGTGAATCTGAAAAATAAAGCAAGCAATGATCTTTACATTATTAGGATTGCAATAAATTTAAAATGTCCATTTTTGTAAGTGTTTTGGTTATTGTTGAAATTATTGTTATAGGGAGGCTTCCTTGAAGCCAATCAGTGATGTAAACCTAAGTCTACTGAAGAAATGAAAGATAGTCTCAACCAAACCACAGAAGTACCTCAACAGTGCCTCAAACTAGGTACCCCTCCACTAAGAGTAACATAAGATATACACCCTGTATGGACAGTCACAAATCATCTTTTCGAACTGACTCTGAAAGCAATCACTAAAATACTGCTCATTGCTCTAAAGAACCTCATTGCATAGTTCCACTCTCTAAACTCTCCTGCCAATTCACTGACATCAACAGCAACCATCACACTACTGCTCAATGACTGTGTGCCTTTGGCTCTTGTACTCTGCTATAGCAAACACTGTAGAAATACAGAGGAGATAACTGGCAGCATTGAGTCATTACCATCTATGGCAGTCTCTTCTGCTTGCACGTCTTCTCTCTTGCAACTTCTTGCCTTGTCACCATGTGTAAGGAACTGAGAACTGAAAGGGTTAATGTCTCAAACATCAGTTGTGGAGTGAAGGGCTGCCACAGGGAATGTGAGGGAATGTAACAAAAAAAAAGAGACAGGAGAAGTGGAGTGCTGCCAAGAGAGATGTGGGACAGTGATGAAGGGCACTCATCCAGGCCTCCTTCTGCAACACCTGCTTTTCTGAGGCACACAAAGGAGTTTGCTATGTGAGGTCACTGAGTGGCAATAAAGTAAAGGGTCTGCAGGACTCCCGACTCAAAATGTGGAAAGGGTTAATGCTTCCCTTCCCCATGACACATGCTCAGTGACTGTAAAAAATCCCCACTCTCACCTACCATGCAAAGAAACACCTGGAGGTAATGCCTGCCCCTGCGGCACAATACAAGGCCCAAGCGTTATTCATTGGGGCACGCGCCCATCACCTGAGGAACCGGACCTGAGGCAACGCTGGACCCAGGAGTGGTGATTCCGGACCTCTCTCTCTTTCTCTCTTTTTCTCTTCTTCCGTTTTTCCCTTTTTCTCCTTTCCTTTTTCTTGTTAATATAAGTAACATCATATCACCTGCTATAATTAATTGTATCCATATAGTTTGTCATAAGTAGCTGTATTCATATAATTTGCCTTAATTTGTTTTATCTTAGTCAATTATCATGAGTTCAACACACTGTGAATAGTTAATAAACTTTATGTATGGACTTTGAAATTTGTCTCACCATTGTTCACTCTGTTGGGGATTTACAGATCTTGGTCACTCTTCTCCCTCCACTGAGCAAGACGTGACACCAGATTCATTTCCTGCACTTTTACACAATAGAATTAATTACTCTCTTGCTGCAGCTGGATCTTCATCTCAAGCATATTTGACACAGTTTGATTTTCCCTGTGAACACATACACAAAAATGTATATTTTCATCTAGTTCATATATTGCTAAGGGAAGGAGAAGGAAGAACAAGTACGTTAATAAAAATATTTAAAAAAATAAAAAAAAAAACCATCAAAAGAACAGTTTTGTGCAGGAACCAACATCCATCTGACCAAGTCATCTCCCTTTGCTCTCCAGAAGATTTCTTAAATATACTCCAGAAAGTTCCATCCAATGCAACCTTGCTTTCTCCCTTCCTTCACTGAATGGTGTCTGCAACCAGCTTCCCACAGAGCTAGCACTGCAGGACGGACAACTCTTGCACACAATGCCATCTGAGAAACATGTAGGTTGGAAGGGACCTCAGGCAGTCACTGAGAACATCCTCCTGCTCAAAGTTCTCCACATTATCTAGTCAGTTTTTCAGTCTCTACAAAGATGGGGATTGCACCACCTGTCTGGACCATCTGCTCCAGGGTCTGATGACTCTCATGGTGAAAAAGTTTTTTTCTTTATATTGACTTAGGATTTCCTGCTTTCCAGGTGGTGTCTGTTGCCTTTTTGCCCATTGTGCACACCTGAGAAGGTGCCTCCACCTTCTCTACACCTTCACATTAGGAAGTGGTTCCCAGGAATTGGCAGCACAGAAATGAATTTCACTATTATAATTTATTTGCTCAAAACCTACTATTTTCATTTGGATACTTCCTAAGATCTGTAACTGGTCCTCTTCACGCTCCAGAGGAGGGATATCTCCTTTCACTCTGTGCTCTGGCAGAATGGAGGCCTAATGTATGCATAATTACCAGGGCGTCTGGAGCATGTTTGAATCTGCTTCTTGTTAACTAGATCATCCCTGTACATTTGAAACACAGAAGCTATGTTAAAATGTGTCCCCTTGTTTTGTGCTTATATTAATCCAGGCCATTTTTGTGGTAAACCAAGTGTGCAATGGATAAGATTTGGAGGACTGGGAGAAAAGTCTGGGTCAATGCTGTTATATATTGACATAATGAGTCCATAACGTCATTTAGCTGTAACTCTTAAACTAGCACATAAAAGTTTCAGTGTGGTATGATGTTAATTTAATCAGAAATAAAAGACTAGGTTTAATACAGATTTGTAAAATGTTTCACAAAAATGTTCTATCACTTAATTCTTCCATGGCATTGTTTCCCATGCCAGCTGTCTCTGGTGACAACGACCTGCCTGACAATTCACATGAGGACAATTTAGGCCTGGAGAACCCCAGGGACTGAGCAAAGAGATGTTTCCAACTGATGGCATAACTGGAAAGCTGACAAGAATTCAGGAATGCCATAATGAACTTTGCTGATTTTTCACGACTCACACTCATTTGACAACAGGAAAGACAAGGTGGTTTGTAAATTCCTAGTGACAGAAAAGTAGGTAGGCTGAGCCTATCACTACTGCATAAATGATGGAGAGGGCTAAGCCAAGAAAGGTGTTTAGACACCTCATTCCCTGCTGCTAGATCCCATTCTCAGCTGCTGCTTGCCCAGAAAACAGGTTTAATACATCAGCACCTCCACTTGAACCTCTACAATTTACTAGGCCAGGTCTGGGCAGCACTGAACTGCTTTGCTTTGCCATGGATAAGCAAGTTGTTACAAAGCTGATCCCCATCCATGCTGAGTCCTAGCCAAAAAGTCACTGAAAAGTGAGGCCAGGTCAGGAAACAGCAGGAAAAGTGGAGTTCAGGAAAACTGCAGTTCTGCATCCCTTAGTCAGCTGAGCACTGCAGTCATCAAGCTCAACTGGCTCCTTGATTTTTCAGATTTTAATGATTCCCTGACAGCTGCATCCACTGGAATTGCAGAAGAGCTCTCCTCTTAACCAGCTAGTTGCACAGCATCTCTACCTCAAGTGCCTGAAGGAGATAATTCAGGAGGCCAACCCCAAACACATCTCGTGCTATTGCCAGGCTCCTATTCCTCGCAAGTAGCAGTGAAAACTGCCATAATGGTGCTTTTCTGTGCTTTCACAGTTACTCACAAGGAGAGTGCTCTTTGGTGTCTTGGGTGGAAAAGAGACTCTTTACCCTTCTTGTTGGAGATGTCCTGCAAACCACCCATGGATGTCATGCAGAGAGGGGCTTTCCCTGCCGGCCTGTGGAGGGGACCAGGTTTAAGATACCTGGTACCTGTACCTGCCATAGAACAGCATAGTTCTGTGCAATTTTGGCCACAGGGTCTTCCCTCATGGGGCGACCTGGCTTTCTTTGTGCACAGCCTGGGAAGGTGGAGAGTGTGGCATCTGTACCAGGGAGCAGGCAACAGAAAACACATCAGCTAGGTACTCTTCTAGTCTTAATGCTTAGGAATCAAATTCCCCCTGGTGAACAAAGAAAACCCAGTTTAATGTGATGAAATGTTTTATACTTTCCAGTAACTAAATGAGTAGGAAATTGAAGATTTTCCATTCTGGAAAGTTAAGGAATTGTTATTAGTAAATGCAAGTAATGGTTCAGACTTTAAATTTCTGAGGAAGTCTGTGTTTATTTTAGAGAAGATAGTAGGGCTGATCTGTTTTCTAAATTTTCATGCCCCTGATGAAGTAATATTTTGCAAATGTTGTTTACAGTTTCAGTCTTACAAAGCCATATTATGTATATATGTGTGTATATACATATATATCTCCTTAACTAGACATTCTATAAGGAATCCATATAGCATGTGAAAAGTTAAAAATGCTTTTGCAGAATATGCATCTTACTTTCCCCGTAAATATCTGACAGAGACAGAAGATTTATATGATTATATTTATGATTCTTCGCTGTCACATCCAGCAGGTTTAAAAGCCAAAGTTTCAGTTAAAGCACCAAATATGTAAATACTCCCACCTGAAGAGTAGTATGATAAACATAAAATGCTTTCAAGCAATCATAATCTGCACTTCATAGATGTAGAGTACATGGCTAGATGGAAGGAAAATTCCACCGAGTATTTTATCAGCTGGCTGCCATTCTCTGTATGTGAGCCAATAAAAATGGAGAATTTTATTGGGAAGCAATAATTTCCTCTATATCAACTCTTGTAAGCACTATTACATCAAATCCCAAGTGTGCTCACAGAAACAAAACACCCTTTTAAATGTTTTCCCAAGATAGGATGCAGCCATTCCATCTATCATTTGGACCCCACTATTTTAATCAAACATGCTCCTATTAAGTCACCAGGGGCTTGAGCTGCAGATAGCACAGCCATGCAAAAGGAACACAGGTTGGTAAGGCTTTACTTAATTATTTTTCGTTTTTTAATTTTGGGGGGTCAAAATAGCTGGCTATCTTGGCTGTGATGTAGCACAACTCTAAAAGGTAATGGCAGGAAGACCACAATTTTATTGAACAGCTCTGGTTACACAGGGAAGGGATGTGAAAAGCCTTTTCAACACAGGAAGCCATAGACACTCCCTTGACCAGAGGCAACACTTTAAACCAAATTAAACAGAAGTCAGGTGACTAGAAGAGCACCTGCATATTCCCAAGACCGTTTGTCTATTGGTCTCTGGGACCTGACCATCTGAACCAAAATATGTCATATAATTCTTTATGACCTTAGAAAGCATTAGAGCTTCCCCCCAGCCATTTATGCCCTTACTGCAAATCTTTGCTGATATGCTGAATTTAAATAATCTCCTATTTTGTAGCTGGCTGAGATGGGTAACAGGCCATCTCTTCAACTTGAGTCTCAGCCTGACTACAGGAAATAAATTTATGCTCTGTTTATATCTTTTCATTCATATGAAACTGCACTAGCTGTGTAGCCACTCAAAGCGCTAAGGAACCCTTAACAATATTCAAAAGCAATCATTCTTTTGCCATCAGCTTCAGTCTATGTTACTACCTTTTGCTCAACTGGTTAGTCAGAACTGAAGGTGAGTCAAGAGATAAAAATTAGGAATAACACCTTAACAATGCCTAAAAGCATTTCAGCCTTAGTTAAACCTGCAGATAATCAGAAGAGATGGGAGAAACTCATTCCCCTCCGCTGTCTGGCAGTATGCCAGCTCCAATAGCTCTCGGGGCCCCTGAATATATGTGTATCCTTACATGGGGGCAGCATTTGGACTTGAAAGCAAAGAGGTGGTAGCCAGGTGGGAAGTGCACCTTGTTTTCCAGATCTTCTGCTTCTAGCATTAACTGAAACTGTACTTCAGGAGTCCAGTGGAGAACAAAACCTGTGTTGAATGGAGCTGACCAAACCCATGGAAACCATTAAATAGCCCAAGGTAGTGCCACACAAATGTTGAATTATCCCACCCAAAAAAACCTCATTCAGCTCTTGTTAATGGTCTAACTACAGACCATCAAACTGCACACCAGAAAACATCCCAAACCCTGAACTGGTTACTGATCTACACGCAAGTGCTCCACTCACTGAGTCAGTGGAAAGGCACACTACGTCCTAACAGGAAAACAGTTAGAAAACACTGCTTCCAAAGCCAAGCATTTACACTTGCTTTGAGTAACCTTCCTAACTCCCATCAACATTCTTTCTTGAAACCCACAGATGCAAGACCACAAACTTTTTATAATATTTGTGGCCAAATATCTCCCCCAGAAAAAAACATCAAAACAACAGGAAAATATGCAACAGGAAAATATGTCCTTCTTTGCCTTTTGATCAAAAGCATTTAATCTAGCTCAGATGAGCACCAATAAGTGAACACCGATCATACCAGGAGAAAGAAAACAGCTGTTAACAGCAATAGCAACAGTCCTGCTGTAACATCTCATTTAATGATTCTCTATTTTTGCACTTGATATTTACCTACTTGAAGATGAGTCCCATCCACCAGTTATATATCTTCCCTTCTTCCCCTTGCAGACTCAATATACATCATAATGTTCTTTAGTCAAAGCAAAGCTTTCTCTCCCATTTGTCTGGCATTCCTGCATAACACCAAATTAATTAAATCATACAGGAGTCCCAAAATTAAGATCCTGGCAGTGAAGACGTAGTTTTCTCAAGGGTATCTAGCCTGACACTGGGGGCAGGGGGATGCAGCCCCATCACTGAACCACTGATCTGTCTTTACAGCAAATGTTTCCAGTCCATCTCAAAGGTGATTTCAAGAATGGTGTCTCTGGCCTAGCTTGGTTGGCTTTGAGTCTCTATTTTGTGCCAAAATAGGTCACCAAGAGCACTGGGAACCACAGCATTGCCTCTGCAACCATCATTGTAGATGACTGCAGGGCCACTGGCAGGATGCACCAAACAGCAGGAGAGAAGGGAGCTGCCAAACCCTTCTGCTTGAGAAGAGAGGGAGGAATAAGAGGGGATGCTTTGAATGCTGGGTTTGGGTGTTTCTTTCTCTTCCCTTCACTAAGCTGAGCCAGATTTAGGAATGAAGTGTTCTGAAAAAATGAAAGAATGAGTTTTCTGTAGAAAAATGCTGAAATTAAGTATTCAGACTTTTCAAATTTTTCCTTCATGTTCTTGATTGAAAATGTTGCTGGGAATTTAACCTCAAGTCCCAGATACTTTCGCTCAATCCAAACCTGAATTTCAGGCAAGTGAGATACCTAACATATGTCAGTGAAAGACTGCTGACCATTTTTCCCACCAGAATACTGGGAGCTCTCATATGTCACTGAGAGCTTAGAGTATAACAAATTTCTTTTTTTTTTAAGCAATTTCCTTTAGTGCTCAATGAATTACCCTGTCACACATTCAACAACTTGTTTTCATATTGCTACAAGCAAAGTGTATTCTCAGTTTTTATTAAGCTCTCTCGGCTGAGGAAAGGTCAATATTTACTAGGAAGATGGGGGAAGGAATGCAAGCAGAAAGGTTTCTCTTTTTTGTTGAGTATCTGAAAAAAAAAAATCTAATTTTATGAATGACGGACCCATTCAGCTGGCTGGCCCAATTCTACTGAGGACCTGTTGCAGTCACAAAAATCTCAGGCCTCTGATGCTCTGCAGTCAACTGAGCTGTGCACAGGAAGTACCATAAAAAGAAGAAAACAATCAGAAAGAAATGTAAAGGCCACATAATACATTTAATTGATGTAACTTCGGAGACGCCTATGTGAGCAAAGTAATTAAAACCCAGGCAGCTGGGAGAACAGGAAGAAAACTGAGAATCAGTAATTAATTAAAAATACTATTTTGCTCTCTCTGCAAATTCTGTAATTTTCACAGCACAGCAGAAGCTAGAAGTAATGTCTTGTGCCTTCAGGATCCTGATCTGCAGGATATAGGCACCTACGTTATACAGTACGTATAATAGATGAATAAAAGGAACAATTGTTTCAGCTTCAGCATGATGGTGAACTTTGATGGCATCCGAGTAAAACACACAACATTTATTGCCATGATAAACTGCTCTTGAGGGAGTGATTTCCCTGCCCTCCCAGCTGGAGCTGTCGTGCTGCAATGACAAAGTGGGTAAGGAAGGGACGGAACAATAGCGAAGTCAAGGAGCTGGAGCCTGGCCTTAACAGAGTGGGTGGTATTTGCTGCAGTCCAGAAAAGCAAATAACTCACTCAGAGGTGATAGATTTTACTGGGGAGTGGAAATATCAAAGCTGAGAAATACAGTGGAGCAAACATGGTACGAAAGTGTATTAAAGTAACTGAAGGAGGGGATTTACTTGTCAATAGATTCAGCTATTGAGGAAAGAGAGAGAGAAAGGAAAAAGCAAAAGAGAGGTGAGAGAAGAGAGAGAAATGGGGAAAGGGAAAAAGAAAGGGAAAAAGAGAAAGAAAGGGAGAAAGAGAAAGAGAAAGAGAGAAAAAGAAAAAGGAAAAAGAAAAAGAAAAAGAAAAAGAAAAAGAAAAAGAAAAAGAAAAAGAAAAAGAAAAAGAAAAAGAAAAAGAAAAAGAAAAAGAAAAAGAAAAAGAAAAAGAAAAAGAAAAAGAAAAAGAAAAAGAAAAAGAAAAAGAAAAAGAAAAAGAAAAAGAAAAAGAAAAAGAAAAAGAAAAAGAAAAAGAAAAAGAAAAAGAAAAAGAAAAAGAAAAAGAAAAAGAAAAAGAAAAAGAAAAAGAAAAAGAAAAAGAAAAAGAAAAAGAAAAAGAAAAAGAAAAAGAAAAAGAAAAAGAAAAAGAAAAAGAAAAAGAAAAAGAAAAAGAAAAAGAAAAAGAAAAAGAAGAAGAAAAAGAAAAAAAAAGAAAAAGCAAAAGAAAAAGAAAGAAGAAAAAAGGAAATGCAAGCCTTGAAACTCTGAGGTGTTCTTGATTAAGTGCATCACTCAGTAACTTGTCTGAAACACACCAACCCACTTCACGGAACACCTCACCTGATGGCAAGGGTGTAATTGAGTAGTTGGTACTGAAAAATTTGTTTCTGTTTTCTCTTTTTTGAGACTAAGGACTGCAGGCAGAAGAATTGTCCTTCTTGGTCACTACCTCAGTCAAGAACATGCAAGAGAAAATCCCAGCTCTCCAAAGCATAGGGAACCTTTTTTTTTGTGTGTGTGTGTAGGGCAACTACCTGTACATCTTAATCATTCTTGCCTACTGCCCTATTTTCCATAAAGCCTGAGAATGAGAAAGGCCAGAGACCTACTCATTGATCTAAAAAATTGGGAGCTGCTTTGGTACCAGTGACTTTAATCCATTTGCATTTGCTGTGTGCAGACAAAACATGACACCAGTCACAATATGTATGTTGGGAACTTGACAAGGGTCAGTTTTCCAAAGCTGAAATAAATCAGTGGAATGACTGACTAAAAAGTGGTATTGTTCAGGGATATTTTATTTGCTCAGTGAAACACCACAGATCAATAGAAAAAAGTATTCTGGCTGAAAGGTGATGCAAAAGCCACAGTAAACCATAAATATACATACAGAATGAAAGAAAGGGGGGAAAAAAAGCATCAATTAATTCAAATTGCAAGTTTATATGTCTCATAGCTGATTTGAAAAGGAATGTAAAGAAACCTATTTCCTCTTCTGCAGAGGCTTTATTCCAGAACACGTGTAGTAAAAGATTCTCAGACTGAGGTACTTTTATGGCTCTTGTTCATATTGCACTAAAGTGTTTCAAAATGGTAAGGTATTTAATTTTACAATGTACTTTGTAGAAGCAGATGTCTCTTTTGCCTCCATGTTGCAGAGGGGAAACAGGTACAGAAATATTCAGAGATATCCCCAATGTCAGATGTGACACATGCAGTGATAGACCAAGATGAACTTACATGTCTGAAAATTTCTGGGCAAGTGTGTGAGTTGTGGGTCACTCTTTCTCCAAGAATGATGGCCGCTGCCCCTTTGAACCCTTAGGATTAAGAGAATATTATTACTGTTACTACTATACAAATCTGTTGCTGGGGACTACAAACACCCCAAACAATTTACAGACCAGCACGGGGGAAAGAGCTGATGAATAAGACATTGGTAAGGCAAGGTAACTTGTATAGCAAAATGTATTAATTTCTTAGAGGATAAGGACTGGGAAGCTGTTGCCACTCCTTGCAGAGACAGTGTAGGTTTTAGTTCCTGCATGCCTTGTGTCATGGGTCAAACCTAAACTGGAACTTGACTGTTGAACATTAGAAGCAGATACAGACTTTGACTGGCAAATTGACAACGTGGCATTATCTTCAGACTGTTTGATCGAAACCATGAGTTCTGTGATGGCCACTGGAGGGGCCATCAGACTAGACATTAATAAGCATGTGAAGGAGTTCTTACTTCTTTCTGTTCTAGATGGAATGGTAGGACAGGATAATGACTCTTAAAAAGACACTAATAAATCATAAATGGTCAGCTCTACCATATAACAATACCATGACTATTATTTTTCTTCTTTTCTTAAAGCAGTGTCTCTTAAAAAGCTGAGTGGCAACCAGCAGCTCTCTCACCCCACATTCTGCTCTGTGGTCTCTTTCTCCCCAGGTCTCAAGGCACGGAGAGGGACCTCAGCCACCTGGACACCTCAGGGTAGATTGCAGCACCCCTACCACCAGACTCTGCTGCTGTTTGCATTTCCATAGCCCATCTCCCCTTCCCCTCCAGCATGCCTGGCCCAAATGCCCTGTCTTCACAGGGGGAAGGGTTACTGCTGTTTGAGACTTGGTGGGGACAGAGTATTTGGGGGAGCCCAGTGGGGGCCAAGGCAAGCACACCTGGAAGATGTTGCTCCCCAGGGTGCCCGGAGGCTCACCTCAAAGCTGCTTTTCACACACCTCCATTTCTGCCCACCTTTTCCCTTGCCTGCCAGCTTCAAGAGGGGTACTTCTCAGAGTATCTTCCTTTCTTTTTGATGCAATTAATCTGCAGATCAGCAGCATGCTCCTCATCCTCCACTCAAAAGCATAGCATGGTATAAACAACCACTTATGGAGAAGGGAAAAGAAGAGAGATAGTTACAGAAGTAGAAAGATGTAGATGGGATGATCAGCTCTTTGTGTGTCTAAGAGGAGCATGCTTTCCAGCTGCAGCGAGACAGCATCTTCTTTGCATCTTTAGATTACATTACTGCAATTTGTGCTGCAAGAGACAGTGTTAGCAGACTGTTCACTTATGCAAAATGCGGACAACCACCAGGCACAGAACTCCTGGAAGATCTCTTCACCTTTGATCCCAACCCCAAATGGTAAGTTGCACTACACAGCACAGCTCTGTAAACCCCCTTATTCAAAACAGCACTTTTTCTGTCCAGCTCACTAACTTTATTTTTTTTTCCTACTCTATTTTAAAATATATATCCATGTATGTGTGTATATATATATTTACCAGAATATTTTTCATGAATGAATTCTTAATGTCTTACAGCTCCTGCAAAGGTGATAATTCATGACAAAAATAACAGCTGAAGCAACCCATCAAATACTTTAACATCAATTGACAAAACTGTGAGCATACCAATTCTTCAAACTGAGCTTTTTTACTCTTTTCATCTGTGGCGAAAGCAAACCTGCATGCAGCTTGAGCTACGTTGCGTAGCTGTGACTGCTTAGGTAAGTCATAAAATATCATCTTCCCCAGCAAGAAAGCACTTCCCTTCAGAATAGAGACATAAATCTCCTCAGAGAGCAAATTTCAGATTTCTGTGCTGCTGGATCTCCTGGATGCTTGCTGAAAGCAGACATTAAGTAAAGAGCACGCATTTAGGAATGGCACAGCCGGCTGCAGTATTTCCTCCCCTCTCCTCTGCTCAGCTCACTCCTGATATTGCTCAGACTTGGACACACTGTCTGTCTTGGGGAGTTCATCCCCTCTGATCCAGGTCAGGGGAGATGCTCTAGGCTGCTGGTCCCTCAGCAGGACCCCTGAACAGAGGGTCCTCCTGGGGAGGTTTCCCAAAGACACAGCTCCTCTTCCCCACACTGCAAATTATGGGTCTCGCATGGGAAAGTTGGGCATGGAGGGGTAGTTTTCCCTTCCCAGTGAAGGTACTGGGGAGGGAGATATGGAACCTGTACGCATTTTTCTGTCAGAACCACCACACTGCAGCCAGTTTACTTTTAATATTATTTGAGTGCACATCTTCAATACCTCCTTGCAAGTGCCAAAGCAAGACTGTGATAGAAGGTATGTATAAACTAAAATACGCAAAATAAGTAATTCTTTATAATTCAATATGACATCCTTCCTTTAATTTAAACCTAATCAGGGAATAAGAAACTAAAAACAGCTGTAAGCATTCACATTACATCTCTCTGGGGAAATGTACATAAAGTTAGGATTTGTTTTCACCCAATGGAAATGTTGCGATTTCACACAGCCACTCTTTTTGTTTAAGCTGCTTCTTTATTACATTTTCCATAACAGAATTTACAATCGCCACAAAATAAAAAGCAATTCCACTGCATTTTCCTTGGGCAATTCTCTTGCCCTGCTTTCTCCCGCTCAAAACATGAAAAGATTAAACACATAAGTGTTTCTAGTAATCTGGCTATCTTGGCCATAAATTCAACAGGCAGGAAAGATTCTTTTAATCGGTAAAATATGCCTGGAAACTGCACACAGCCCAGCACGATGCGCACGTTTTGGGTTTTTTTAACATTCATACAGTAAATAAGCTTTTAGCAAACCACATCCAAAGGCCTTTTAAAGCTCCCTTCTCCACATATATCAATCCTGGCCAACAGTGCAGAACTAAAATGCACGGTGAGCTCAGAAGCAAACACTTCCAACGATTAAAATGTTCCACCAAGCATTCCAGTAAGGAGATGCCGGCGGAAAGCACGAGGGAATGCGAGGCCTCGCGGCACAAAAGGACACGGCCCCTGGACCGCGGTATTTCAACAATAACCCAGCTATTAAAGGGAGCAGGGAGGGACCAAGCAGCAGTGAGAGACAAGCAGAAGCCTGTATCCCCCACATCCAGTGGGAAGTGAATAATCCGATTACAGCTTTCAGTCTCTTTCAAAGTTGGTTGCTAATGAATGTTTTGAGAAAAATGCTCCACTGCTGAAGCTCACTCAAATAAAACACGCAGTATTCACGAACAGCAATGCCTTATGAGTCCAAAGCTGATGCTAGCAACGGCCTCTTAATCTGTACTTAATAATCTTCTGGCAGAGTGAAAGGCTGACCCAAGGCAAAGTTTAATGATCAAACTGTCAATTAGAGCTATTGGTAACAATTAATTTTTTCTGTAAATGTGCTTTCCACAGTGGGAAGTGCAACTATTAAATTTCCAGACATTTTTCACTACATTTTGAAAATGAGACATTATCAACCATAAACATTGTGCGAGATCACATCTGATGTTAAATCCAGGAACAGTGACAAAATATTGCAGAAAAAGGCAATTGATCCAATTGTGACTTTTGACTATGGTCACAGCCACGAGTGTTTTCTTCTCCACATACAGGAGGAACGTAAAGAAAAAACACTGTAAATTTTCCCTCACAGCAAAAGACTTTGAAGTTTCCCTTGTAGAGGAAAAAACCCACAACATTACCGACTTCTGATGCCTTCAGTACTATCGGAACAGTTCTCCCCCCAGGCACGGGGAATTTTGCAGCCACTGACTTTCACAGGCACAGTGTGTTGGGGGGCAGCATCAAACAAGGCTGGAGGCTCCTCTCCATGCCTCCAGAGGCACTGGCCATTCAGGGTTGCAGCTGGATCACACCAAGCCTTTCTGCTGCTGATGTGCTCAGGGGAGAGGGTGAGGGATGGAGGACATGTTCCTGGCACTTGGTGGGTCTCACAGCAGTGCCACAGGCACCCTCCGTCCCTCTATGTGATTGTGATGAAATCTTCCTGTCAGTCATTGGAGTGGCATCAAGTACTTCTTATTATACACCTGAAATGGTAATGTTGGAATTAAAGTGTTGATGTGCTTTTTATGAGGACAAAGATATGCTTGTTGGTTGGAGTATAAAAGTTGTGCAAGGGAAAGAGAATGAATAGCAGAAGGAGAGCAAGAGAAAGAGGTCAGCTAAGAAAGACCTGGTTTTGCCCTGTGTTTAACAATTTGCCCAGCCAGTGTTGTAGGCTTTAAACACGTGCATCATAAACCCTGTGCATTTTTCTTCTGCATTTTTGGAACCCCCTCTTGTAATTTTTTTCCCAGCAATTACAAGTTTAATTTCAAAGGGAAAGGGAAAGAGAAAGGGAAAAGGAAAAACGTGAAAAATAGGCACTCTAGAACTACTAGACAATTAATACATATCTCAGGTATATAGAGGAACAAATTTGAACTAGAGGCAAGAATTAGTAGCCTACAAAAATGCATATTGTCATGTCTTAAAGACATAATCTGTAAGAATTATTCTTTTATTTAGCAAAGACAAAGGCATTTAGCAAATGCAAAGAGTACAAATGTATTTCAGATATGGTAGTACATATGTTGAAACATACTTCTGGCCTATATAATCAAATTAAATTATGACTAAATTAATTTGGTAGCCTATCTAGGTCCCAGACTTTTTTTAAGAAAAATACATATACTTATACAACTATATATGTATTTCCTCAGATAACCACAATCCTGTGTACAATACAGTAACATTTATAAGATTTTTTCAATCATTATTGATAAATGATTGAGACAGTTTTCCTTACAAACCCTAAAGTTCATGTATGCAATGTAGTTCAAATCAGGACAAATAAAATATGGGTCAAGAACAAATATAGATACACACAATTCTTAAAATTGGTTTTATCTATTATCTTTATGTTCCTTCTTGTGTGGGTGGTTGTTTTGTCTGTTTGTGTTTGTGTTTTCTCTTTTTTTTTTTTTAAGCCTAAAAACTGCCACAGAAAAGTCTGGCAGCTATAACCTCCAGCTAACTACTAGCAAATGCTAACATGCTGTAAAGTGGAACATTTATACAAGATCCATCTGGTGCATACAAGTAGGAATCCAAGATTTAAAGCCATTACACTGTGCATGTGCATTTACACCTTCACCAAAGTTGGCAAAAGGAGTAGATTTTACCCTATGACTCCAGTAGTAAAAGGAAGGGTGCGAAACGTGTGCTGACCTACGCTCTTCTGTTATTATATACTGCACTTTGGCATGTTACATCCCAGGCTTCACGCCAGGAGTAAATTAGTCCAGTCCTGAACTTGCCTATCAGAAATTAAATAGTACAAGAGTGAAACATGCCTATAAAGTATTAGAGTAGCTGAGCATTTTCTTTTGATCAGTCTTACAGCTTTAAAAGGGTGCTCCACCGGGTCTGGTAACACCAACAATACTCCCATCAAAAGGATGCCTCAGCTGACTCTTTTTAGCATTACCAAACACTAAGGAAGGAAAAGCAATTTTGTGTTTTTTCACTATTCTTCATGAAGCTTAAGCTTGCTTGACCATATAGCTAACGCTTTAGTATTTTTCTGCTCAGTACATTCCCATCATTTCAGGCAGAGTAGACCTGGGTTTGTCAGCAAAATTTGACTTTATTTATATACAGGATGTGTATAGGAAAATATGGGGATATGAAAACAAGGTATGATGGATTAATGACAAGCATAGCCACCATCATGATTAAAACAAACAAACAAAAAAGGCGGGATGTGTAAAAACGAAGGTACTTTTACAATATCAGTGAATTTTTGTTGGGAAGCAAACTCTGATGCTTAAGGCATTCATTATTGCCCTCTGCCGTCTGTCTTGGCGAATTTCAGTGAACATTGACGGTCTCTCTCTAAGAGCAGTACCAGCTCGGAAAGCCGGTTAGGATAAGTGAGATTTCTCGTTTTGTGCCCATTTCAACACCTGCAAGAAGCAGCAAAGCTGTCCTGCCGGTTTAGCGCATCTTGCGATGGCTTCTGCCTGCAACCCAAAAATAGGAGCCCGTTCTTCTGCAGGCACGGTTCCCTCCTCAGGCTGGTCATTTAAACACCAGGTGGCACCAAACAACAAGTTTCAATACTGCTGCGGCCTTTTTTTATTATGAAACGGTGAAAAGATCTCGCAAGTATGTGTAATTAGAGGTGGTGGTGTGGAGGGAAATCAGACCAAAAAAACCTTAGCATGAATCTGGGGTGAGTTCCTCAGAAGTAACACCTCCATGAGCAAGTCTCTATCTAGACAGAGATGGGGAGAGGTGGTGAGGCAGCCGGGCAGGCCACGCTCTACCTGTCTGTGCAGATGCTCAACCCAGGACCTGACACTAGCAACTATCTCAGCAATTTACAACAAATACTTATCTGAAGAGGACAAGCACTTTAGGAAATGGCAACAGATCAGTCATTAGACCTTCTAATTAACTGCTACAAAGTCATCAGGTTTTTGATTGGAGCTCTCCTTCTCACCAACGTTGGCTAACGCCACTCAATCTGAGAGTAACATGCAAATGAGAGCAAGGGTAGTACTTTGGGGGAGGAGATATCATGCTTTTAGAGCACGTAAGCACAGGTGGGACATGCTGGACAACCAACAGATGTGATTTCTAGTCCTACAATTTGGTCAGCCTGACACCTCGACCACTTTGCAATAGCCTAATTGCCAAACTTCGCATGCCCGGAGCAGAACTGGGTCCTGTGTTACTGTGCCGGGATGGGGTAAAAAGGGTGCTGCTTTTTCCCCTGCAGAATATTGCTCAGAAGACCAAGAGCACAAAATAAAATAGTGCACGAGTATAGAAGAGGATGAACTGGCTAGTTTGCTTTTATCAGTGTTTCCATACTCAATTATAATTTTAGATGCATTCTAACTGTACCTAGTATGAAGGCATTGCACTATAGTGTTTCACAGAATAATAAATTATTGAAAGGGACTTTTGGAAGTCACAGACTGCAGTCCTCCTTCTCAAAGCAGAGTTAAGTTAGACCAGGTAGTTCAGCATCTTTTTCTACAAAGTTTTAGAAACCTCTAAGGTGGAAATCCCAGAATTTGTCTGGCCAGTGTGTTCCAGTTCTCAGCCACTCCCATAATGAAGAATATTTTCTTTATATGTAGTCAGAGTTTCCCGTGTTGCAACTTGGCATGCACTTTTTACTACAGTCCTGCGAAGAGCCTGGCTCTATCTCCTCGATGCTCTTCCTCACATCCATGGGGTGGGTGTCCCCTCAAAGCCTTCTCCTGAGGCTCAGCAAACCCACCCTCTCCTCACACATCACCTGCTCCAGCCACAAAACCACCCTGACTGCTCTCCAGTGGCCTCTCTCCAGTTTGTTGCATCCCCCTTGGACTGTGGCGCCCAAACCCAAGTGTGGTACCCCAGGTGCAGCCTCATAAGCACCAGGAGGGGAATCACCCCTTGCTCCCATAGTTCAGTAGCTGTCAGGCCTTCACCAGCACTGGAGCACAGTGCTGGCTGACACCCAATGTGGTCTGCCAGTGCCCACGTGTTCTCTGCTGCTAAACTGCCCAGGGCTGATCGGTCCACAGCCTCCTCTGGTGCATGGAGTAACTCCAACCCCAGCACAGGACTGTGCATTTGAACTTCTTGAGGTTGGTGCTGCCCCATTCCTCCAGCTTGCAGATTCCACTGAATAGCTGCTTGGGCCTCCAGTGGAGCTCCTGGGCCCTCAGAAAACATTCCTTGTTTGACAAAATCAGAAATAATTGGATTAGGGAAAAAAAACAAACAGGACAAATGCAGAACACCGTTATCTGTTAAGTGGCCATAGATCTTTATATTGATCACAGTGAAGTTACTTCAAATTTTCATTGCTATAACACATAAAGTTTTTCTGATAGGACTTTTTTGTGTGTGCAAGAGAGAGGACACCTGAAGACCACCATGTAAGTGGTTGAGAAGCTGCAGGACTGCTGTAGGTGAATTTCCAAATGAGGGAAAGGGAATCCTGATTACACAAAGTGAATACAATTATTTGAATAATAATCTTTTACATGCCACAGGTGTTCATTCCAATGCCAATTACTTAATTTTGTTTTCTTTGCGGGATACAAAGAGAAGGAATTGGAATTTATATACTTACATCTTGCCAATGGCAAGAGGTTGCTCTTAAACTTACAAGCATAAACTTAGCCTTGAAGCTTGCTCAGGTTTTGACCATAAAAGAAGTTCAAGCTGTTATTAGAGATGGCCCAGAAGATGGAGTGTGGATATCCCAGTCACAGCGTTGCTCCCCCTCGGGCCAGGGGAGGATGCCACTGGTGGTACCAGCTCTGCAGGCTGCAAATCCCCAGAGCCTCGGGGCAGAGCAACAGGGAGGCACTGCTGTTCTCTGCAGCTGTGCAGCTGGAGGCAGGGCAAAATACACCATGTCATCTACAAAAATATGTATGTTCATACTATATACACATGTTGTTTGACCATTATGCTAGCGAGCTAACCCTATGGACAGGTTCACAAGTATCACAATGTAGTTTCTCCATGCAACAGCAGGCTTGGGGGTGTGATTAGCACAGTCAGAACAAGCAAAAAAACAGCACAAAACCGCAGATATGCCCCACCTGTCTGATCAGCTAGAAAAGTTGTACACAAGTCAGGCTCTAACTAATAAAAAACAATTTTAAAGAAAGATTCATTTTGAAAAAAAGCCAAACAGCCCATTTAAGAAATTTCAATATGGAAAATTCTGCACTTTAAAACTTACCACTGTGTTTTGCAGCTGAAGTTATCCAAAGGTAATTATATATTCATCACTGCTTTCTGATACGGTAACA
The DNA here is from genome assembly GCA_013398125.1 of Aegotheles bennettii. Taxonomy (NCBI): domain Eukaryota; kingdom Metazoa; phylum Chordata; class Aves; order Caprimulgiformes; family Aegothelidae; genus Aegotheles; species Aegotheles bennettii. The sequence continues at coordinate 98,672 of VZRW01004279.1, read as the reverse complement.
AGGTACATTTTCTATGCAATACATTTCCTGTGATGCCTCCTCTTTATGATTTACATTGCTGGGGTACAATTAAATCAGAGGTGGAGAGAGTGTCTGTCTGATTCTCTGTATGCTAAACGTCTTCAGACCTCCAACTAGGCCATGAATCTTTTAAAATGTTTTCTATGATAACGAGCAATCAGGCAGTTGTCTTGAATTTCGTGTTTTTAAATGGCAAAACTGACGTCTTTCCCAAAGTCAATAGCATTAGGGGCATCCTGTCTCTCCACTGTTGAAGAGACAAACTGCTGAAACTTCCTTCCTTTAAGTAGATGTTCAGGAAGGATGGAAGGGGTGATGTAATTTTGCAAACTTCAGACTCAATTTCTCCATGTCAGGATTACTATTTAGGGTGGTGATGATGATCGTGGGTATAAGGAATTGACTACCAGCTTCAGTAAATAACGTTGACATTTTCTCTGTGGTAGTTGTGTTGTTCTCTGCTAGCCACCAGTATCTAAAGGAAGTCATGATTTAGGTCATATTTTTACTTTTGTTGGGGTGTAAAAAGTTCAAATGATTTATTTTTAAGAACTCCTTATTAGCCATATCTCCCACTTATCTGCTCTGAAACTGCCAACAAACTCTACTCTTCCTCCATCCACACATAGTTCCATAAAGACAAATTAAAATAAGCAAATATTACTTACATGAGTAAAAGGTTGCAAGACTGGACACCAGTCACACAGTGTGAGGAAATGGGGATCAGATCCCTCTGCTAAAAGGTCAAGGGCATATTCATAAAAGCATTTCTCATTCAGGTCATATAAAGAACATTTCTCAGAGAGCTACTCACATGAACAGCATCACAAGATCAGATTCTTGTGTATTATGTGAACTTAGATTTTTTCAAAGTTATAACTCCTATGACAATTTGTGTTTGCCTGCTAGAATTAAAGATGATTTTTTAAAAAACTACATTCTACAGAATTTTGTTATAACTTCTTATTTTTCTTTTTAACCAAAGCTTCCTACTTTTCTAAAGAGATTGAAGTTTAATAACATATGCATTAAACTAGCAGACAATACACCTACAAAAAATAATCAGTGCTTTTTTGCCACCATTTTCACATTAGAATGTAAGTTGCAAATTTAAGCAATAACAGGCCAAAGTTACGAAGGGGCTTAATTACCCTAGCCTAAAATAGTGATCCAAAACTCTGTATCTGAAGCCCAGCATTCCTCTCAATGCTTACTCTCAACACCCAGTCCAATTGGTGTCCTCCAGAGAGCCAACCAAAAGCAGGAGGTGACAAGAGGAAAGCCACATTTCATGCAATAGCTCACCCACACTGAACATAAAGATCAGCCTGAGTGGAACTAATCGTGCTTCAGTTCGGCCATCTAGAACCGAGACGTCCAATCTGTAATTGCCAGCTTGTCTTACCTGCAATGGAGATAAGTTGTTTTCTCCTCTTTCCCATCCACAAACAGAAAAGTAATTATGCAAAACACAACAGCTGCCAATTATCCTACACAAATTATAGCCTACTGCTTAGAGCACTGTCTGAAGATGCAGAGAAAAGAATTGCCTCTTTTATCTTGGTAAAGTTGGCTAACCGCTGAATTACAGTGTAGTTCTCTTCTTAGCTCAAGGAAAGAGAAGAGCAGATTCTTGCTCTTTTCTTTCCAAGTGAGAGAGTTTACGCATTTGCTTCCAAAAAATACTGGGCTAAAAGGGCTCTTAAAACCCCTGGCCTGTTTATTTCATAAGGTCTCACATGATAGATACAGCCACAAATTTTAGGAGATCTTCCTGAATTGTACAGTCCTTCTCTGCTTGTCTTCTTTCTCTGCCTTTTAATCTTGTGCAGGAAAGCCCTCTCCATCCACCTGACAACAACACATTACCCATTATGGGTTAATCTTCCTTCACAAAACATTTGTGTTAGAAATCTTACTCATTAGGGAAAGTCATCAAGGAAATTATTTTCTAGCAGATCCTACCTCCTCCTCCCACATATATCTTGCATACTTTTAATGATGGTAATAGACCATGGGCAGATGTTTCAGGGAGCTGATAGAGGAAAATTTTCTCCCCCTCCTCTATTAGCCATCCTGAGCAGAACTAAGCCTCAGGGTTTAAATTTAAGAGGAATTCCAGTCACACAGCAGCCAGTGTGCCAAAACAACCTAGAAATGACATGCACCCTCTTCAAGTATAAACTGGGAAAATAAAAGCCTAAAGCAATATGTGATGCCTTCCAAAGTGACCTTTTTAGGAAAAATCATTACCTACCTAGTGATTAAATGTGACCAGTCAGGGATAAGTTGTGGTCGCTGAAGGCTGATTTATTTTACTTCAGAATCCACCTTTGGTATGCTGCTATGGTGCGCTGTCAACAGCATTCATACTTTTACAATTTAAATGGTTTGGGGGTGGTGTTGTTGTTGTTTGAGCTTTACCTGTGATAGAACAGTGATAAAAATGGAATAGTAAAAAAAAATAAGAAGAAGGAACAAATCAGCTACGCCTCGGTTTATTTTTCACATTAAATTAGGCTCATTGTTAAGTAATATGAGAACAAAAATGAATCCTTATCCAAAAGGAGAACTTACCAAGTCATTAATTACATAACATGTACAATAGAGAAGGCAAGCAAAGAAAAGGGCATTGCGGTAATGAAGGAGTACTCAAACCAAGAGAGTCTCCATGCTTTTCAGCAAATCGAGCTTTACAGTATACAATTAACAATTAATTCCATTCCTATTGGATAACCAAAAGCCCTCAAGAACTGGCAAAATGAGGGCTAGAATTTAAGTAAGCCTTCCTATGTTTATTCAGTTGGTGACAAAGCAAACCCAACATATTTGATATAAACAGACTTCAAGCACAAACTCTTCTTGATGAATTTGTAAACGATGAACGTTCACCACCTTGAAGACAATTTGCTGCTTGACATTCCAGTTATCTTCAAGCACAGATTTGTCAAACTGTACAAACACTTTTAGTGACTGTGCTCAGACATTTTATCATGTTTCAGGGTATAAAAATGCTCCCCAAGTTGTGTATGCTAATGAGCTGCTACTGACAAAAGCAATTTGGTAAAACTGACTCAGAATTAATGGAGTTCAACAGTGAGGAACAGCATTGGCAAAAAGGGTTAAATGTAATTACAACTCATTATTACTTGAGTTGTGAGTCCCAGGGAAAGAGACCCATTACAGGACAACAGAACAGACAAAAGTATGTAGGAAACAGGGAGCTAGTTAACCTTTTAAACTGGTTAACCAGCTCGCTCTCCTTAAAGAGCATGCCTCAAGAAATGTTAAGGATGCTCACACTTTTGTTGTCACCCTACCAGACAGAAAGGTTTGTCTGCAGTTGTTTCTGAACTATTAAAGAAGAAACCATAAACTCCCACAAAATATTAATCATTTAGTGGGAATTCTGCTGTAAATGTATGTCATACAGGCAGTTAAACTTTTATGCTGTGATATATAAACAAAAGACCAGATGGAATGGTTTCTTAGAGTTTACTCCCATAGAGCTGAGTATCTTTCAAATATTGTGATAATTTTTTTTTTAAGGAGAAAGACATGTCCTGATTAATTTGGTGGTGACAGGCATAGGGCAATACACAGAAAATATTAATTTTATATAAGCACTTACATAAATATACACAGCATTCTTAGGTCAAATTATTTTTGTATTTTCCTTGTGTCGGGTATATCTTAAACTTAATGAGTGTCAAGCTTGCTGAAGAGAGCAGTAAATTGCTTCACAGTTCTTGCTTTATGCAAAATTGTCCTTTTTGTTTGGCTCCTTACTGTCAAAATATGTTGAACTCAGCATACTAAATTCAAATTGAAGAGTTGCATAATGTTTACCTAACACTCAACTATCAGATCTTGCTAATACAATCAAGGGTCTATACAAAGATTATAAAGTTCAGTTCTCAATACTCTGAACATGAAGCTTTTAGTTTCTGTTGAAGCAGGCACAATCTGGAGAGTATTTTTGACTACTCTTTGAAGGAAGTTCTCAGTCATTCCAATGACCCAAGGAAGACTGCAAAAGAAGTAGTTGAGAGCCTATAGATACACACATATTAGATTTCTCATCAAAGATACCTTGTAAAGATGTATAAACCTTGGAAATCAGAGATACTGTAAATCAGAGATATCACCCAAAAAGACATATGGAGACATCAGTATATGATTTGTTTTTTCAATTTAACTAGGGTCTATGAATATTGAGGAAATAAAACAGAACCAGAAAAGTAATGCTCTGGACTGTGGTGACCTGGGAGAACAATGTGAAAGGTATTCATTTTAAATTCTATATCTCAGTAAGAGAATAAACATTATCCCTGATCAGCTTCTGCTCAGCAATAAAGATTAATAAGCTGAATTTCACACTTCCACAAATAACATTCCTTTGTGGATTCTTCTGGGTTACAATGACAGTAAACTACAATAGTAAATGTTCTTCTTTTATAGCTAAAGCTGATTAAAAATGAGTCGCACTGACATAGTCCACAAATAAGACGATATTATTTGTCTCTTGTGAGTGTCAAGTCTAATATCCTTCAAAAACAGGTTTCAGCTGTGATTTGTTGTTTTGCTACACAAAATCGTACGGAGCAGTCTTTCTAAATGTCAGTTATGTGACTGCAATCTGTAGCCTATGCACATAAGACAGTGATGTTTTGTCTGGATGTTTTTAGTCCAGAATAAAACTCTGGATTCAGAAGTTATTTTAGTGAAATTTATCTTTATTCATTATGGCAGAGAAGCCCAAGCAATATTTTGTCTGGGGCCTCCAGCATATTTAAGACAGCCCTTCCAGCAGTAAAGCACACTGCCTCGCTTTGCATAGAAAAGTCCCCAGATGGGACTGTGGAAATGTTTCTCTGTCCATCTCCATCCTCTAATAGAACTACGTCTGCCTAAGAGCCAAGGATCTATCTTTTATATATATATCTCAGAGGGCTCCTGTGTGTACATATCCCTCTGCAGAATGCTGTATCTGCCAAAACCAGTAATGTTTGGGTGAAACATTCATAAATGCCCTGTGTGTGGCTCCATTTGGGATGCATACATAAGTGCAGCTAGCAAGTCTCTCGAGTCTTCATGTCACAAGATATGAAATAATCTAAGCACACAGCTATGAACATTGTTAGCTCTATTAACACTAGTGGATTTGCTAGGCATTTTGTACTATCTTTAAAGCTGGTAACATTTGCTATCAGCAGCTGTAGGAATTATAAAGACCTGGTATAGACAACAGCAGTTCTGCTCAGGGGCTACAACCCTTTACAGATACAAAACCTTTGTAGATTATCTTGAAGTTACTAAAGTACCATGTAATAGATGCTGAAGGTGGTGGTTCTTTTGATAAGAGAGTCTGAATGGACAACTTTGCAAAAGTGGGGTGAGTACTGAAGAACTGTAACCATTAATCTATGTTAGTTATTAGAAAAATAAATCCTTTCCATCTCAATAAGCATCTAAAATTATCTCATTATTATCAACCAACAAATAAAAAGGTTCTGGTGAGACTCAATGGCAAAAGTCCTTTCAGCGTTTATATGCCCAGAACTATTTCTGGCAGGTAAAGCACGAGGAAGAACACCACTGTGAGATGGACCGTGACTAAGCAGATGAGGGCGATTCAGCTTCTACTGCAGCATTTCAGTTTCCAGAAAGTTTTTGGCAAAAATCCCTCATTGGAATCTCTTAAGGAAAATAAATTGTCCATTCACACTTAAAGCTCAGAAACAAAGAAGTAATATACATGTTCACTGGCCATGACGCAGGGAGATTGCTGTTCTTGCAGGGCATCTGAGCTGTGATCCAACAAAGAGTGGTAGGGGCCAATGGGGAGTCTGCAAACAAAAGGTTTGATTTGTCAAACCACAATTACGTGAGCTCATTCATGATGGTGCACACAGTACACATGGTTACAGTTCTGGAGCCTATGCTGAACTATTAATCAACTTTCATTTGAGTAGGAGGGAGAAATCACAGGGTAGTTGAGGTTGGAAGGTACCTCTGCAGACTACCTAGTCCAAACCCCCTGCTAGAGCACAGTCAGCTATAGCAGGTTGCCCAGGTCTGTATTCAGCTGGATTTTTTATATTCTCTAAAGAGATCTCCACAGGCTCTGTGGGCACTGTGTGCCAGTCTTTGGCCTTCCTCACAGGTAGGAAAGTTGTTTGTATTTTGAAATGGAATCACCTGTGTTCCAACTGGTGCCTGTTGCCTCTAGTCCCATCACTGGACGTCACTGAGAAGAGTCTGGCTCAGTCTTCTTTACCCAATCCCCACCAGCTATTAGATGGATAGATGGATGATGTTCTCCTTTGAGTCTTCCCTTCTGCAGGCTGAAGAGTCCCAGCTCTCCCAGGTTCTCCTCATACAATAAGGGGACTTATCCTCATACAATATGGGACTCCAGCATCACCTCTCCTATGGGACAGGCTGAGAGAGTTGGGGTTGTTCAGCCTGGAGAAAATAAGGCTCCAGGGAGACTTCATAGCAGCCTTCCAGTACCTGAAAGGGGCCTACAGGAAAGCTGGAGAGGGACTTTTCACAAGGGCATGGAGTGATAGAATGAGAGGAAATGGTTTCAAACTGAAAGACGGTAGATTAGATATTGGGAAGAAATTCTTTACTGTGAGACACTGGAACAGGTTGCCAAGAGAAGTTGTGGCTGCCCTCTCCCTGGAAGTGTGCAAGGCCAGGCTGGATGGGGCTTGGAGCAACATGGTCTAGTGGCAGGTGTTCCCCCTTATGGCAGTGGTGTTGAAACTAGATGATCTTTTAAGTCTCTCCCAATCAAAACCATTCTATGTGTCTATGATTTGTGGCCCTTTGCTGGACTCATTCCAGTCTGACCACATCTCTCTTAACATTAAGTCACCCAGATGTGGATCCAGCACTCTAGCGTGTCTCACCAGTGAAAAGCAGAGGGGAAGGATCACCTTCCTCAACTTGCTGGCAACATTCCTTCAAATGCAGGCCAGGACACTGTTGGCCACCTTTGCTGCAAGGGTCCATTACTGGCTCATATTCAACTTGGTGCCCACCAGGACCCTGAGGTCTCCAAAGCTGCTTTCCAACCAGTTGATCCTCAGTCTGTCCTAGTGCATGAGGTCATTTTTTACCAGGTGCAGGAGTTTGCATTTGCTTTTGTTAAATGTTATGGTGTTCCCTGACAACCTATTTCTCCAAGCCCTTTGAGGAGCAGCATAACCATTAGATGCATAGTCCCCTCCCTCTACTCCTGCTTCACTTGCAAGATTCCTGAGGTTGCCACAACTTCCCCATTCAACTGTGGGTTGCCATCTCCCTCCTGTGTTGTTCCTTGTTTAAAGCTCTCCTTACCAGGTTGGCCAGCCTGTTGACAAAGATGCTTTTGCCCTATGCAGTCACACTTGATACTTTCCAGGGCTCTGCCGGCTGTATGATTGGTGACCACATGGGTGAGCAGCAGGGGTAAAAGTCTGAGGATTGGACAAGCCTTTGCAGTCTCTTTGCAGCATCCCAGATCTGAGCACCCAGCAAGCAGCCTTGTGTAGGGCCAGATCTATCCTGTAACAGGCAAAAGGTGGTGGTGTGGGCAAAGACTGCAAAAGTCAGTGCAGTATCTGTAAAGTTTTTAGTGGTGGTGATTAAGGAAAACTAAGTCAGCCCTTATAATTAGCATAAGTTTGGGTTTTGTTTTGCTTTTTAAAATATTTTTTCTTTAACTGAACAGAAATTAGCACAGGTGATAGAGGCAAAGGTTTCTCTTAGTTTTCTATCAGACTTCTGGCGCCAACCAACTCCAGCAGCTGCAGAATGCTCCACACCCTCAAGGCCACGCACTTTTAAGTATCAACAGCTAATTCCTAGCAAAGCATTTAAAAAAACAAAACCAAAAACAAATAAAAAGTCAAAACATTCTGAATCAACAAAGAATCAGACCAAGAACAGACTTCTAGGTAGCAGACATCTAATACCTGTGATGGCTGGTAACTGAGAATAGTTTCCCAACTTAAGAGTAATTTTTCCATAACACATTCAGGTTCATTTGCCAGTCTGAGACACCAGACTTCACATATACACACATACAACATTAACTCATCTGGCCTGTCTGGAACTGATAGTTCCTAACATCAGCAGGGTCTGAATATACTGCATCCCCCCTGCCTTCACATAAGGCAGGAGCAGCCTGAGCATGCTAATAGACCAGTGATCTGAGGAAATACACTAAAAAGATGCCTTTGATTAGCCTGATGTTTTGTGTTGCATATTTTAGCCAAGCACAGATTGCAGCCTGCAGAAAAAGTTGAGAGAACTAACAACAAAACCGACAGCCAAAATTCAGAGAGGTGAAGCATGATGGGCTCTGGGACTCCACAGAGAACAGCTGCTGGGATTAAAGCGGCACCCAATAATAAAGGCAAGAAACAGAAGAAATGTTGCATGAACAAGAACTACCGCATCTCCAATTTCTTCAGAGGATGCCAAGAACAGTCTTCCAGAAAACTCAGATGAATCCCTCAGGCTAATGCAGGTACAAGGTAGGAAGCAAATTATCAGATGTAAGAATAGCAAAGACAAATTTCGAGTATTTAACAGCACAGACATTTCCCAAAACAATCAACAGAAAAAAAAGAACACAAAAATAAAATTATACAAAGAAAAAGCATAAAAAACTGTTTTCCAATACTTTTTCTGACTGACATTGTAGGTGTTGAGTGATGTAAAACATGACATGAGGGGTGCAATGCAAGTCATATTTGTTTTACACGTTAATATTTTTATAGTGAGTATATAAGATATTTATCTTTGCTTAAAAATCCATTGTGCTGAAGACTGACTCCGCGTCACCCTACCTACTGTCAGCTTGTAACAAATGATGACAGCAGTTAATATCTTAGCTGCGCTGGCACTGTCATTACTACTAGCATTAAGTCTTTGAGGTCTTTATGCATCCCTACAATACCTACATTCCTTTACAATATTCAAGTATAGGTTTTGGATTGCTTCATCTGCAAAATCAGATTTTCACGTTCCTTATAGATCTCCTCATATAAACTCCACGTACTAATGGGCTGGCTGACTCATAGGATAAGTGGTATCTTTTAAGAAGATTTAATGTGAGTGGAGAAACATTGGTATTTCTCACTGTCAGCCTGCTAAGAGCTCAATGTTGACATTAAGGATACGAGAAGATGCAAATTGATTTTTGTTTACAGAAAAAAACCTATACCTTTCTGTTAAACTTGTGAGGCTCACATTAAAAATGCAAAGCACATTTAGAATGCTGAGTACTTAAGAAAAAATATCGAAATATGAGATTATTTTTCCAGGGCATATTACACAGATTAAGTCTAGAGTATTGCAGTATGCCAGAGGCAGCCACGCTTTTGCAGCTGAGTTTCAGTGCTACCTTTTCTTTCTTCCTTCTCACCCTACAAGGGGCCATTCTCCTTCGAAAACTACTTCTTTCCTATGCATTGCTGCTGCTCCCTTGTCACTACCCCATCCTGCCTCCATCTGCCACTGTCTCCTCATGGGCCATCACTTTTTGCTGGCTCCAACTGCTCCAGCCTGGGGGGAAAAAAATAGCCAAAGCAGCTCTACCTTGCATCTTACCTCTAATATTGTCATACCTCTTCAGACAGGAACAGGGATATGTATACATCTAAAAAAGGTTCTCTAGATATGAGGAGTTGAACATGACTCATGATTATTGTCTCTACACAGATGAAGGAGGGTGAAAAAGCAAGATTTCCTTGCGGTTCTCCTGCAGCTCCCAGATGCTGTGGCGCAGAACAAAAAGCCTCAGCAATTTTCAATACCTCTCTGTAGAGGCTGGCACCCCGCCAGCCTGCGGCAGACACCGAGCTGCTGAGACTGCTGAGGATGTGGGGCTGGAGCAAAAAGACAGGAGGAAACTGAAAATAAAGCAAGGGCCACCAGGGCTGGAGACAGGAAGCGAGGTAGATCCAGTATAGGAAGAAATATTCAGGGCAAAGGGTTAGGGTCAAAGTGGAGGAGGGAAAGGATGTACGATCTGGAAGTACCACTTTGTACTTTGATCTCTCCCAAGCCACCTGCATTGCCCTTCAATGAACTACCTCACTTTTCACACCTCAAACAGTTGTTCCTAAGTAGTCTTGGGTTGCATTTCTATGCTGAAATTCCCTAAAACCTTTGCTTTCTCCAAATCCCAATTTTCTTCCCACTCTTTACTCTGAAGCAGCATCATGAGGGAAAAATTCTCTGATTCCTGAATGTTTTCAGTGACTGAAAATATTATTCACAGAGCTATGGAGAGAGGGGAAAAAAATCACCAGCAAAACACCAGCTTTGTTGGAAATGTCTTTTCTCAAAATGCAGCAGGACATATCCCAAAGAAAACTATCCCTCACACACTTTACTTTATAAACAAAACTATCAGTCCACCAGACTGCTGTCCAAACAGGGCTTTCCCAGGGAGCAAAATGAGTTCTGGAAACACAGATACTTCCTGGAAAACACAAGAGAACTTAAACAGGCAGCAAGGGAATAATCATGATACACTTTCATTACATCTTCTCACAAAAACTTCAAGTTATTCACACCAAAATTTATTTGCAATTAACTGAAAAAGCATCCAAGTTCAGAGCATCAGCACAATATGCTCATTCCCTCCTCCGAGTTTTTCTCCCGCTTATAGCCAGTGTTCTGTTGATTTTCATCTGCACAAGGCTCACAGCCTCCTCCTGCATCAGAGCACTGCCCTAGAACACTGCATACTCCTAGAGGCATTAGGATAATCTCATTTAAGGCACAGTCTGCTGCAGCCAGGATCCACACCAGAAAAGAGTTTCTGTAGAAAAGCAGAGCCAGCACCAGGCATTTTGTCACCCTGAAAAGGCCAGGATGTCCTGTTCTGACAGCAGCTGCCTACAGCTACCTCCCTTCCTGCTTTTTAAGTTGTCATGCCTGTAACAGCAGTGGCAAAAACCATCCTGCCTGACATTTCTAATCTGAATTAGAGGTAGAGGTACAACCATGAATCCTGCTCTCTGCTGTCCTGGCTGCCCACCTCCAGCAGAGAGTGGGGAATACCCCACTGGATGGGACCAACGTGAGTAGGTAGGCTCAGTTTCAAGAGGTTTTTTCTAAGCACCTGTGCCCCTTGCCTAACTCCTTGTTGAGGCAGCAGATAGGACACGCACCTCTCACAGAGACCCTAGTTCACTTCTGGCATATGATAAGTCAAACTGAACAAGCAATGAGACATCAAGTTGTACATTGAAGCATCTAAGCAGAGGTGCTTTTTTGTACTCCTAACAAACCTCTGTATTGGAAGCAGCCCAACAGATAGAGAACAACAAACTCTTATAAATCAACAACAGAATCAAAGCAATGCAGACAAGAGAAAGTAAAAATTACAGCTTGACAGCTCAGGTGCAATCCTACTTCTCCATCCACATCACAAAACAGATCCACAAAAGCCCCCATAGAAGGAGGGCCAAATTGTAACAGAAATATGAGGACACAAACTTCACCCCCAAGACTCTTTTCTCATTAATATACAATACTTCAATTCCACTTAAGAACCTCATTATATAGTTTTATGATACCAGATCATTTGATTAGCTATATTAGTCTAAAATAACTTCCTCTGGAATACTGTTCAATGTAATGCTCTACCTTTTGATTAAATGTTTGGTAAGTAATTAACTCAATGCATGACATTGCAGTGTATGCTGTACTAGAAGTCTGGTTAAAGTAATTACAGTTTTTTTTATTATTTCCGTTTCAAAAAACTGAAAGAAGCTCAAAGTGCTGCATGAGATTGTTGGCGAGGCCTGTTCTTCTGGCCCAATGCAAAATGAGGCATTTGTTCAGCAACCACATTCTTCTGCCTGTGCAATCCCAGCAGACCACTCCTTCTGCTCCCCCCAGCCTGTCAATGCTCCACAGCAAGACGCAGTTGTTCCAGGGGGCATTTCCTCTTTCCCTGTTCTGGATGTTATTCTTTGCTTTCTGAGGAGACACCTTCTCCTTGGATCCTGGATGACCTAGTTTCCTGCTAGAAAGGAGATGTTAATTATTTTTTTTCCCCTAGCCTAGGTTGGCAGTGACTGAAAGAGGTAGTTTTTGAAGCCCATCTTCTGGTCCCTCGCTGGAGAAGAGAGCCCGTCAGTCACAGGCAGAATTCAGGACAAACAAAGGGCTGTTTGTATAGCATCTCCCTTCAGCCCTCCCTCTTCTCATCCCCACTAACTCTCGCTCTCTCTGGGTACATCTAGAAAGATACAGCTGCCAAGAAAGTGAAAGGGAGTCAAGCAGAAGAGAAAGGTATGTCTTCCTCCTGAAATTATCCTCTTGCATTTGTTCTACTAGTGCTAGTTACAGAGTACAGAACGAGGAATATGTACAGGAACATGCTAGAGAAGATTCAGGAGATGCAGTTACATTGTAGGCAGAAGATGCTATTCAAGACAGATGCATGGATATGGTCCAGTTAAAGCTAATTCTTTCCCTGTCTTACTCTTCTTCACAGTTGGATATTACGTATTAACATCTGAAGTCTTCAAACATACTATATTGCCTTCCAGTGTTCAATATTATTGCAAAATTGGTGAATATGGAGAGAGATGTGTTTACAATGAATTGCTGTCTTTAAGAAAACTAAATGAGTTCTAATGAGAACTCAATTTCTGGAAAGAATCATGGTGTTGATGGTAATTACAAAGCAGTAATTCACTGAATTAATCCTCAGTGGAATTGCTGCTGCTGTCCTTACAATGCAGCAACTGTTCAAGCAAAATAGATTTGAAGGATATTTTTTAATGGAAAAAACTTCTTCATAATAATATCAGTAATGCAGCTCTTGTGTAATGATTTCTTCGGAACGCACTAATAAACCTATTACGCACAAACACACTTAAATATAAAATGCTTAGGGCAGTGTTTTACAGGTGTTTCTGAAATGGAAACTTGACAAATAAATAAACAATAAAAGACATTTTATTTTGAATAGGTATTATTAATTCTTGAACCCAATGCACACTAAGAAGCAAATATATAATAAATTTGCTTCACTTTTACTGCAACTTATTAACCCAGCACATACCTCTGGAGAGACTGGAAAAGATCACACACTGAAAATGTACAAGTAATATACTCCTTGTTTTCAACATTAGGCAACTGGAGATGCAGTCTGCTTAATAACTCTGAAGGGTACATTTAATAGTTGATAGACAAAATTGTAAATATTTATCTTTTCCCAAACATGCAGGATCTTTAGAGGTGCCGAAATACACATTTTGCACCATTTCTCAGTCTTCTATATTTATATCCCCTATTTGTAACACCTGAGCTCCTACTAATACCATGTGACCTTTAAAGGGCATCGCTTCTCATCGCTGTTGTTCCTGGCCAAGGAGGCTGAAATGTAGGCTCTCTCTTTGGTCTTTTCTGAATACCTTCACATCTAGCAGATCCAAAGACTATATGATGCTAAATTGCCTGGCAGGATAATTCAAACACTGAGCTGAACAAACAGAGATAGCACTGATTCCTGACTCACCGTGCAACTCTCAAACTAACCATTTTCCTTTATACAAAACCCCAGATTATTTCAAAGCACTTGTATTCCCAGCTGCACCTGGTCTCAAACTTTACTTACACCGTGTCAAAGTAAACAAAGTAATTAATCAAAAAGAGCATAGGCAAATGCAGGGAGCTCATTTTCAATATTTTTAAACGGCTTTACTCCTGCTGGAATCTGAGACAATATAATCTCGATAGAGCAACCTGGTCAAGCTTAGCCTGATTGACATCACTACTTTTTCAGAAGGTTTTATAAAATAATGGAAGAGGGTGCTTGCTGGCAATTAGTCTTTGAGTCATCTTAGTGATTGCATTCCCTGATCTGTTCTATGAGAAAAGACTGTTTCTGTGGGACGCAAAAGCAGATACAAGCCTTTGACATGTATTTTCAAATAAATATGCATGTGCTAGCTCTGCTCTGTACCTAGGCAATCAGTGACATTCCATCATCTGTGCAACCATATTCAGGAAAGGAAGCTGCAGCAGTTTGTCAGGAAAAGATGCTGCATCTGAAAGGTCTGCTGAGTTTATCAACATCGATCCTGTGCAGGAAGCTAATGAAACACTTCAGGTCCTTGGCAATCTTTCATCTATAAATAGGCACCATTCTCTCACAGGAAAAGAATAACCTTTTGAAGAAAAGTATTTTCACTAAAAGTTTCTTTTCAGTTGCTATCTGAAAACAAACAAACAAAAAAACCCACAGGAAATAAATATTTAAGCAGAAATAAAATTATAATAAAATTGCTTATTACTGAGCAGGTAAGATGCATAAGTGACCTGACAGTGAAGCTGGCTATCTGTAGCTCACCAGCATATTGACTTTTCTAATACTGATTTCAGCAGTTATTCATATAAACCCTCTTGACAATGCACTATAGCAATATCCTGTTCAATTCCAAGGCAAGTAGTGAGTTACCTTAAATTGTAGGTTGTGATTTTTGAATCCAGAAATTAGACAATCTATAGAAAATCTGCCTGTTTTCAGGACAGAATGAGTTCCTACGAATTCTGAGCAGACAGGCAGCTGGCAACAGATTCAAATGAGCACTCCAGTTGAACTCCAGGTATGGAAAGATCACCCAAATTATTAGGAGTAAAAAAAAAATGTACACAAGAGCAAGATAGGATTAATGCCTCATCCTCAAGGGAAGACTTCACAGAATAACCCAATCACAGGAAACAAAGGCATAAACTCCCTGCTTCCTAAATTTCTCTTTAATGGAAATTTTCTTCCATTAAATACTTAGTTAATTACGCTCAATTATTTGAACAGAAGAATGTTAAATTGTACTCCTTGACATTGGCATTTTTCAAGGTTATAGTATAAACAAACTAGTTCTCTTTGAGCATTAGACTTCTCTGAGCAGAATCCTCATAACTGCAGTGTTTATAGTCCTACAAAATAAAACCATTATTATAATAATATGGATTTTTTTACTCAAGTCTAAAGAACAACAGCAGGCAAAGTTAGAACAATGTTTACTTTATTTGAGAAGTAGTTTTGAGGTTTAAAACTAATAAAGACAGTATGCTATTCCATACTGCACTCTAAGGTAATTAAAAAATAGATCCCCAAGGCTCCATTACTAGTAGTTTATAGGAGTCTCCTACTCAAAAGTTCACATACAAGTTCATGGAAACTAAAAGGAATCATTCAATGAATTTTGCTTCTATAACAGAAGTTAAAAAATACACAAGAGCTTATTTTCACTTCAGTCATGTTCTTTAATATATTGGCCACTTTTTAATATTTTATTTGGCTACTAGTGTTCAAAAAACAAGTTTGCACAAAAACTTATGGAAAAATATAATTGAAGAGAGAAAATACTTATCCCTAATAAGAATCCAAATTCCTAGATTTTCTTATAGTCTCTGGTGTGTCTTTCATTGTCTGAAGAAAGATAGCAAGATAGCTATGGTGGTGATATAACTACCCAGGAAAAATTATTACAAAATACAGTAAATTTATACATTTAATAGTTTATTGTTTGTTTTTCCAGGGTGACCTCAAGAGTTTTACAAAGTAACCCAAGTAGAAATCTATTAATTGGCTTCTCTAGCTGGCATGCCTCATTTTTTTTCTTCCCTAGATAACAGCTCTGCCATCTTAACTTGGCCTTTGATAGTCTTTGATCAAACATTGCCTTATGCCTAGTCATTTTTGGGTTAGTCTAGAGCCCTCTGTTCTTCAGCCCCACAAGAAAGACTAGAATCAGCCCACAGTAATGTGTCATCAGGGGATCAACTCTGAAGCACCAACAGGATGAAAGGCAGCAGAGTCTTCCTTGAGGCTAACGCAAGTACAGTGAGGAGCACTTGGGGAGAACTCGCAGGGCAGAGCTGGCCATTGCTTTAGGTTAGTTTTCAGAGCAGAATTCCTGTTTAAATTCAGTAAGGTACCAGACCCTTTTCATTGAAGTATGAGGAAGGGTAAAAAAAAAACATTCTCTCTCCTAATACCAACAAAGTTTAGGCTGAAGCATTGTTCGAAATGCTAATTTAAAAGGGAATGCAAGTTCAACGGTCTTATCCAAAGCTTTGAGGCATGGTCAGTCTCTGTGTCAAGCAGCACAGAATAGCAGAGCTATTGTTGAACAAGCTCATGCAGAAGTTTGAAAGCCTAGTCACCAACAGCGGAGTTTTTCAAGGGATAATTTATCCCATCTTTGAAAAAGCAGTATCAATTAAACCATAACAATCTCCTCTAGCAAGCACCAACTAAGCAGTTTGCAGTACTAAAAGAAAAAAAGATTAAAAAAGAGAAAACTCTCAGCAACACTATATCATACCAGAGCCTGCAGTCCAGGACAGCAGCACTCAGCAGCACCATAGAGGGCTTCAGCCTCCTTTGCTGTTTAATGCTTCAGTTTCTCAAGCAGTCCATGACAGAGGATTCAATCAGCAGACAGTTTTTGCACAGCTTTGATGGGAAAGATAATTTTATGTGAGTGACTCTTCTTTTGACAGGCAAAATGGCCAGGAAGGCAACACACCTCTGGTTTGGTAGCAATCAATACATTCACTTACACCATGGAGAGAGCACAGCCAGCTCAAAGCAATTTTCTCAAGGTGAGAGGCCAAAGAAACAACAAAATTGCCAGCAACAGAAGCCTCAATTCCCGATGAAGGGATTCCCAAGGCTGTACAGAAAGTAATGAATATCAATTCTTCTGCAATATTATTTACCTCCTAGGAGAAAATGCTCTCCAGCATTCAGGCCCAAACCTCCTAAAGTACACAGGAAAGAAAAGAAAAATGCAAGCCAGAAAGCAAGCTGGGGAAACAGTTCAACAGCTATACCCATGTCACATACCTTGTTTCTCTTTAGCACCCTGCGGCAGAAAGCTTCACAAAAATGAAGACGGTCTTGGCGCTGCTTCTGCTGAGCACCCTCCTGGGTACCCCTGCGGTGCCTTCCCGGCGTCCCTCATGTTACAAGAGGGCCCTCAAAGACCACAACTGTCACAACATCCCTGAAGGCATGGAGAATCTTCGACAAATCGACAGCAGTCTGCAAGATCACTTTTGGGAAGGGAAGGGCTGTGAAGTGATCTGTTACTGCAACTTGAATGAATTGCTTTGCTGCTCAAAGTAAGACCATGCTCATTTCATACACGCTTGTACAGTTCTATTTCCATCATTTTATTTTTCCATTATTTATATTTTCCATCATTATATTTTTCCATTATATTTCCATCATTTTACAGTTTCCACTGAAGGAATAAGCTATCATTTGAAAGAAATGCATCGCTTCAGATGGTTAGAAATTATATCACAATAAAGCCAATTACCTGATACGCTTCCAGTTTTCAGTTTTTCAGGGCCTCACCTAGGACTCACTTAGCATATTTTGCAAAACTGTATGTCCTGTTGTAGGGGACTTCAGCATTTAAATCACCCAACTTTTGACTCTTTTGTTTGATCTAAACTAAGAACGAGAACTATGTAAAATCCTTATTCACAACACTTTGCAAGGAGATGTTTTCAGAACCATAAACAAAGCCATTTGATTTCTCTTCCATGGTTAAGAACTTCTTTGCTGTTCCAAGGTGTACGTACATACATCAGCCTGTAAAGACAGCTGTTTAAAATAGTAAAGCAAACAGGGGGGAACAGAGGTTCACAAATGCCTGCAAGGGAGAGAAAAGCTTTAGCCCATGAACACATCTCCAGCTCGCTGGTACTGCTGACAAAGCAGAATGAAGTAGTTCCACTGAATGTGGGTTTTTTGTTGTCTTGCAGCAGGAATGCACATTCCCTGAAAATCAATATTGAGTTAATAAACACTTCCAGTCCATACTGGCTTGAAGTAATAAAATGTATTAGGAGGTATTATCCCATTCAGCTTTCCAGCTAAATTTTCTTCAGAAAATTTAGATTAAAAATATCAGCACCTCAAAACTTACCAATACTTCAAGGACACTAAAATGGGATGGCATTATATAGGCAAGCAAAAATGACATTTTGTATGTGCTCCTATTACCACCCAAGATTCTCAAGTTCCCCAAAATTTACTAAAAGGCAACTTTTTAATGCTCCCACAGGGGACTAGATTTGAACCAAGTGACAATGACTTCTAAAGCTAGAAAGCTCACATTCAAACTGAGGGCGGGGTTTAAATACGTTTTCCATATTTCACTCTCCCTAAAACCAGATATGGCATCCTCACTCTGATGCACACTCTGGGTTTCCAGCTTCAAGCTCTGAGCTTTGAGCGGCCTAAGAAAACCTCTTACTTTGGAACAAATACATAAGGAGGTCTTACTTCAATGATCTTGAGGTAGTGAGGACCTAATTTGCAGGTCTCCTCTCAGGACAAATCACACTAAACAGTATGCGTGCACATGCGGAAACTCTTTATTTTTCTAAAGTTACTTATTTGGTAAGTTTACTTTCTCAAAGCTACTTTCTCAAAGACTCTGCTCAGTCAATGAAAATTTTGCCATCACTTCCAAAACCAGGCCAGAGGTAGAAATACAGTATCTTCATACTGACACACAGTTGCTTTTGCATTGCAGGAAGGGCATCCCACAAACACACTAATTCCACATACATCCCACCAAAAGCTAAAAACCCCCATGGCTAGAAAGGAATGTCATGTTAAAGCTCTGATAAAACAATAATCTAATTATTTAAATGTTTGGTAATATCTTTCAGGGATATTTTCTTTGGACCAAAGATATCTTTTGTGATTCCCTGCAACAGTCAGTGACGGACACCAAGTCTGCCAGTGAAGACAACAGATATCATTCTACAATGATGTAATAATGCTTTCCAGGGGAAAAACAAAACTACCACCAACAAAAAAAAAGCTTCCTAACCACAAGACAGTGCCTCTTTTTTACACTGTACAAAAAATTCCTTTCTATACATTTTTGGAATCTCAAATATGTAAGAAATTCTCCTTTCAAATTTGGTAGCTGACTTAATTTTCACAATGGTGCAAAAGACCGTACAAGCTCTTAATGCATCCTAACATGCATCCTCCAGCAATAAAGCCTAACTTGTGATACTTAGCGCAGCATTCTCAACCAGTTTTGATGAAGAAACTCCAAGCTTAAGCCTTCATGTGGTTAAGAATGCGACTCTTGTAGTAACCTCCTGCAAGTACAGTTTCCTATTGCTTTATTGCCATCACACAGTAAATGTTGTTTTAAGCTGAAGCTGCTCAGCCCCTGGTACTTCTGCAGACAGGCTTCTATGTTCTACTTAGGCATCTTAAAATACATGCACATACAAAAGGCAAACTTTCATCATTCATATTTGGAAATTCCATTGAAAAAAAAAGTCAAAACTCACATTAATAGTACTAAAGCACACTTAAGTCATAATTATGTCTAACTGGTCACCTGCATTAACAATGCAATCTATAAAACCTTAAATTGCTTAATCTTAACATTGACCATTTAAAATACTAGAACAGTTACAATAGTGTGTATATACATATACTCAGACATTTAAGAGGGATAGAACTGATGCAGGGTCTGTTAAGGCAACATAAAAATTCTCACTCAAGCACCCTTTTTTTAATCAAGTCTCTTTTGAAATACAGTACCCCAAAATGAAATTAAAATGCTGGCTTTTTATTTTTAGGCTAGCCCTGTAATGAAATAGCTAAGGAAGTAAAGACAAAGAGGTATCTCAAAGTACTAGAAGTAATCATCTTCATGTTTCAGAAGCATCATGATCTAGGCTGTAGATGCACAATCATCTCTCAGCACCTGTCAATACCGATTGCAGTACAAGAGAAAATCAAGAATTTATGTCCCTTTGTAAGTTTAAGGAAAGCCACCTGAACAAGACAGGCTTGCAGGCAGTAAGCCTGACTTACCACCTTACATATAAAAACTCTTTAGCTGTCAAGTCAGTCATATGGAATGTGTGCAGTAGTGAAATAACTATTCAGTCTTTTCCACTCAAAAAGTGTACTGTTCATCCAATAATTTAACACGATTACACCATGAAAACTGCTACCACCTGTTTACCAGACTTATTTCACATACAATATGAAATATCATGGTGACTGTTTTTCTTCCTCCTCTGTTAGTAAATGAGGATTGGCTAGTGCAGGAGGGGCTTGATTATACATAGCTAATAATAAACGTTTCAAGTAAATCTGTGTGTGCTATTTTTGCTAAGTAACTCTTAGGCTACTGACTGTTAAACAAACAGTTTGTGTCACCAGGCTTTTTAAGCCTGGTTGCTGTAATTATTCCTGAGTCATTTGGGCTTCCTACCAAATCATCAGTTAAGGGTAAAAAAACCACATAAATCTGGCAACCCACAGTCAAAATATCCAAATACAGTGCTGGGTTAACATATGGTATCTGCTCTTGTGCAAAATCCTCTATAAGCTTCTAGCAGTAATAAGGGCATGTAACTTCTGTTGGTTGTGCCATCTAGTTTCTACATGAATCATGTTGCATATGCTTGGCATTCACAGCTTTCCAAAGCAGCAGTAGCAAAAAAATTAAGGCAGATGCAAATCTAGGTAGTAAAGTTAGGTGATTTTCAGTTACTTCCCTTCCACCACTCCTGGCTAAGGAAAATCCACAATTCACTGGAGAAAAAATTTACCACGTGCAGAAGGATAGGGTCCATTTAGGCTACTGCTTTAAGACTGACTTCCCATAGAAACTTGCTTTTGTTTCTCTCCCCATTGTTCTTTCCCCTCCCAAACTTTCTTCTACAGGTCCTTCCAGGCCTAGGTGAGAATATTCACCACTGTCATGCAGTCAGAGAAAAAAAAAATAAAATCTTTCTCCTTCAGATATCCCATCCACAGCCAGGTTCCTTGGCTGCTTCTCCAACTTAGTGCTTTAAAGATGACAAGCTGAATTTGTACAAGGGATATTTAGCAAACAACTTTACAGTCACTGTAGTGAAATGGGCACTAAAACATCTCTTCAAAGGAATATCAATTTTAGCTGCCACTAGCTAGAGGTCACTAACCATCCTGAACTTAGGCCAACACCATAGAACTTTATTGCGGAAACATGCAAGAAACTGCAAGTGAAAGAAATCAGGCCACTGAGAGCTACTGGGAAGGCAGCCAGTTTGAGGTTAGGGTTTATCATCATTCAGTTCTATGCAAGCATCATGGGTCAAAAAAGCAAAGCAGAGCATCTTAGTTGCAGCTATACCAGCAAAGTAGTAGTTTTCAAAAAACTCACAAGATTAACATTGAGGAGATTAGATCATAGAAATGCCACTTTCTTCTTTTTCCCAAGTTAAGAAAACGCTTTTAAATATCTGATAAGGTTAAGAGTAGTACTAAATGCTAACTGAACAAGCTGAAGCTGTCCCCTCCTCTGCTTTAAGATACAGACTCTTCTCCCTCTGGCTTTCCTTCAGCCTATGTGCACAGCTTATAGCAGAAAGAAATCACATTCTATACACCACACATTTAGACTGGCACAATAGTTAAAGCACAATATGAGAAGTCATTCATAATATCTTCAACAGCAGACTTTACCAAGATATTCAATTAAAAGCAAAAGTATTGCTGGATATTTTTCTCATATCTTGCCAAAAGTTTTGGGTTTCTTTTGTTACTTTCTTGTTTTGGTTTAGTTTTATTTGTTTGTTGGTATTAAAACAGGCCCCAGCTAATGCATGCAATGAAAAAAAAAAATAGTATGCCTATTAGGAGATACTATATTGACCCAGCACAGACTGTCTTCCATTCTCAAATTAAGTTCTTAGCCACAGCCCATATAGATGAATGGGACGAGCCAGCAGCTAAAGGATTTTTTACCAAGAGGAAGGATTTCTCAGCACAGTAAGCTGCAGCAGTTTTTTCATCTGTACTTACAGCTTTGAAATTCGAGAGCTGCATTTTTCCTCCATTTTAATATAAGAGCAGGAAGGCCTCGGTGCTTGGCAGCACCTATTCCAGCATTGACAAGATGAATTAAAAAAATCAGAAAAGACCCCATCAATTCTGGTTTCCAAAGGGGAAGAAGAAAATGTTATTCAGCCATTTCTGCCCAGCTAACAACTGAAACCGTCATTTAAAGTCTTCTACTTTCAGAAAAAGAACCCATTGCCAAGCCTGCTACAGCTTTTTTGTTTTTAAAGGCATTGTATCATAAGAACTTGAAGTACATTCATAAATATACCCTTGGCACACTTTAATTGAAAAATATTTTAATATTACTACATAATCAGTCAAAGCTTAACTATTAGGTACAAGTAACTCACTAAATAAGTTACAGACACACCCACTTGAGCAACAATATCAGCAATATTTATTTAAAATACTTCTGCTGAGGAAATTTGTTTCATAAGAGATGGTTTTCAAACAAATCAGCAAAGTTATGAAAAATAAAACAGAAACAAACTCTCTGGGGAGAAAAAGTTACAAAGAAAGCTTTTGCATATCAACAAAAACCCTCAGTCTTTTGATTTGTGGCCCGAGTTTCAGTCCCAACCTTTTCCGTCTAATGAACCCCACTATCCATCTTTAGATCTGGTTTGTTCTTGTCATTCTTCACGGAGTAGATGAAATATGTTAAGGTGTCCTTTTCATTCACTGGAATTGTCCTAAAATGGCAGCCAATTATCTATAAAGGAAGAATGCAAGGAAATTAACCACTCATATGCAGAAACTGAATATTCAGATTTAAATCAATTACATTAAAGTTTAAAAGCTTGATCAAGCTTAAAAGAAAAAAAGGAAAACCTACCTTGCTTCAAAAGTCTTGAATAGTAGTAAAAAAGGTAAACATGAACCATATTATTAAGAATTATGAACTAAATATAGCAAATTGTAACCTGACTTCCTAAGTAAAAAGCCCAGAAAAATTTCAGAACGACAACAAAAAGTTGTCAAAGCAAGCATTGGAGTATCATTACACCTGAGTAGTTACAGCTTGACTAAAACCAAGTAATTACTATAGAATATCAAGAGAGCTACAGAACAAAAATGAGAGGCTACTGTTCATTACTCAGGTCAGGAGGGGTGTCTGTATCAAGTCACGTATAGAAACATCTAAGACAATACAAGAATCTTTGAGAATTATAATTGAACTTCCAGCTCTTCCAAACAAAGCTATCAATGAAAATTCACCATGTTGTAACCACTAAATCAGGACAATCTCTAAACAGTTCTCAAATCACTTTTGTCATTCCAGAAGTCTTTCCCTTCATCAAAATGAACATCAGCTTTAAAAGAAACCATGCAAAATATTATGCCTGCCTGAGTCTATTCTCTGGCTTTTTGCAGAATATTCTGGTAGATTAAAATTAGCAAATGAGAAACATGTAATTGCTCACCTAACTACTACAGGACATAAGTATAAAAGTTTAGCCTAGTTAGCAAGTTAGAAAGCTTTCTAAAATCCACCTCAAAAAAACTTCACAGAGAAGCAGTTTGACAGAGTCCTTTGAAGTGGACTCTAAGTAACAGCTAGAAGAGTATCTATTGTACATTAGGACAGGTTACAGGGAATCACACACACTGTAAACTAAGGAAGTTCTGTGGCTGTGCCTCACAAATACCTGCAGGTCAGTCAAGCAAAGCACGTGACAGAGGAGCTTTGCCTATTCGCATCGAGTAACGTAGGAAGATAAGCTAGCGCAAGTATCTCATGAGATGTACCTAAAGCAGACCCTTAGAAATGCCAGTTTTGCAGAACAATAACCACCTGTGCTTTTTTCAAGTCACAGTTCTGCTGATTCAAGAGCTACCTGTACATCAGCTCACACACAAGAAAACAGCAGACTGATCTTACATTTTTAGTCACAGTGGCAGCAGCGCTACTCTTTTATAGCTCAGCCTTGAGATGTGCCACATATTTAAGAACCTTGCCTTTCATCCACACAGATTAAGGAAGAGACCAATAATATATCTGCATTGAAGTACAACTGCGCAAAAGTGAAAAAAGAGTAGCTATACCTCCCCGTTAGGAGATCACCACCGGTTCTCCCATGTATTTACATCAGTGTGTTGTAACTGCATCTTTGCAGTGCAGAAGAATTCCTTTAAAATTACATTCACATCCAGCAAAGACACTTGCATACAGCTGTACTCACACACAGCTTCAGCACTTTCAGAAATAGATTAAAAATTAATTTCATAAAGTTCTTTTTTTTCTGATGACAGATCCCAGAGGGTTTAATTAACATAATTACCAATAGCAGTTTGTTTTTCAGGGTACCATACTTTACATAGACAGAAACATCTATGTTTGTATTAACTACTTTTTTAAAGCAAAGTCTGAACCTTGCTAGAACTTCACTGCTACCTCTCAGTTTCTAGTTATTTTCAGCAGGACACTTTGAGTGGAGATGTGACTGATGCACAGACTATAAATCCATGATTCTAAGATATTTAGGGACACACAGATCATCTTGCTGTTCCAACTCAATACCATGTGTTTTTAAGCAGCACACGCTCCCTTCAGAATTTAAAACAGTCCTTCCTCTGGAAAGAACTTTTACTTTTGATTTACTTGGCTCAGGAACTGTGACCAACAAAGGAAGCTAGATAAGCAGTTCCTTTTTGTTCTCCTAAAATCCAGATTACATACGCTCTTTTTTGCAAGGATCACATTGTATAGAAAACCACATGCCATCGCAAGCTGCATTTTTTGTTATGGAACAAACACTCATACATACTTCAACGAGCTGTGCTTTGTTAAGTCCCGGTCTGGTCTGTAGCTTGAAGTGTCTTTTGTACCTTCGAAGTGTGTTTACTTGTAACTGATATAAATCAACCTAGAAGAAAAGGAGGGAGGAGGGGGAGGGGAGGAAAACATTCTAATGTAACTGAAAAGGATTCAGTCCTTAACAGTTCGCCTCTTTTTTGGAATCTCACAGATATGTAAGTGTAAACCATCAACTCAGCAGATCTCATTTGACAAAAAACAAAGTCCACCCCGGCACCTTCCAGCAGGAAGGAAAACAGCCCAGCTTGTATTAAGAGCATTTTATTGTTACCAAGCATGGCTCTACCTCCCTTTAGCTGTGGACAATATTTGGAACTCATTCTTTTATTTTAATCAGTTCTGGGTTTTTTGTTTGTTCCCTAATTCAAGCACAATAACACAAAGCCCAGCAACAACTTTCATATAACATGTATGAAGATATTGATTCAAAGGAGGCCCCTATACTGTGATTTCAGCCATTAAATTTTACCCAAGTTGCATGCAAGATATAGCACATCCACACCATGAGATAGCACGTACTAGAACCAGGAAGAAGTCTAGAGCACAAAGTTTTCTTGGCTTGAGGTGAGAGAATAAAACAGCTGCTCTTGCTTTCCAAACACATCCCTGCTACATAAGCACAATGCAGGAGTTATGTGCATAGGCATAGCTGTCCAAAACTATTTTTCAGCATGAGTTGACAGTTGAGAGAATTGCACAAGATCCTCTTATGGATATAAATACGCAACCCTAACCCAGTACTCCCTCAGTTTTGAATCCCATGAACTCTGATGAACAGCCGCTTCTCCCAGCAACAGCTTATCCTCCCACCCTCCTTGACAATGTAAGAGAGCTTAATCAGATGACTGAGTGGGAAAACAAGCTGAGAAAGCAGGCTGAATGAGAAATTCTGCTAGATCAGTTGCAATTACAGTAATATTCTCCCAACTCACTGCATTAAAGATTGGTTTAGGCATTTACTTCCACTTTAAATTCATTCAATACTCGGTGACCTGGCCAAACTTGATGTGATGTCACCTTGAACGACAGAGGACAGATACCCTCTAGTATTCTGAAGTTTACACAGCACAAATTCCACTTCCCAAGTCACAGTGTGAAACACACACCCCAGAGTGTCATGCAGAAAAGTAGCAGCAGCTTTCCACCAAGTCCCACAAGCTGTAGATGCCTCTTCCCCTCCCATAGGAATCACTTCTAACAGGTAACAATGGTCATGACTGGGATGGAAACAGGAGGGTGTTACAAGTCTTAAGAGGAAGGATAATTTTTTTCCTTAGTAAGCTGGATAGCAATTTAAAATAAAGAAGGTCAAGCGCCAATGGGCATCTAAGGCATACAGTAATCCCATGGGATGAACATACTGCCATTGCCCATAGGGCCAGCTGAGACTCCTCAAGAATACTTTCCAGGCAGCTTTCTTTTCTGCAGGAGTACCATTACTAAAAAGCTTGTTTTCTTGTTCTAGAGATACCCATTAGTTGAGACATGTTTTATAATTCTCACATGAGGAAACCAGAGAGACTTACTGGAGAGCTGCAATTGCCATCATGCCAGACAGCTACCCAAAGCCCCACAGAACATGAGCTTTAGACAGAACTTTCAAAGAAGCAATCCCACATGTTGAACAGACAAACAACACAGCCCAGCAAACTACCCCAAATCCCCTAAAATCCTCTTAGCCAGAGCCTTCAGGCTGCAGTCACGTGCCTTTAGGCAAGGACTCTTGCACAAAGTCTCATCACTTATGCTGCTGCTATCTGCAGATGCTGACCATAAGGTTGACATTAAATTAACACTGAGCAATTTCTAAAGAATGTTTTTTTTAAAATCCCTCTTAGAAGGAAGCAGGTAGGCATGACAGCCTCTGCACAAAATTAACACACTGAACAGCACCTGCTTAAACCAGGCTGCAGCAGAAATAATCCAGAGCACACATAGGAAGAAGAGCCTTAGGTGCAGTCTCTCTCCCTCACTATAGCGTTCAAAAGGCTTGAAAGCTGCATCTCACTTTTACAATGGGTGAGGTTTCACTGGTCTGCAGTGGAGAAAACTGGCTAGAAAAGCACCATCCTTCTCCACTCCTTTCTAGCACAGGTCTAGCACAGGTCTCCTTCCCCAAGGATGGGTAGACACAAAGAGCTACTACCATCATTAAACTTCCCT
Organism: Aegotheles bennettii; assembly: GCA_013398125.1. Lineage (NCBI taxonomy): Eukaryota > Metazoa > Chordata > Aves > Caprimulgiformes > Aegothelidae > Aegotheles > Aegotheles bennettii. The sequence continues at coordinate 71,748 of VZRW01004279.1, read as the reverse complement.
TGTTAGATTAAGGCAACAGAGTAACTACAAGAACCATCTGTAACACATTTAGCACAGAAGGAAAGGATAGGAGGGACGAGGCAGTGAAGCATTTATATCCCAAGTTCTATACGTGATTCCCTTCAAGTTGTCAACTCCTGCAGAAGACAGTTTGCTGATGCTTAGCAAAGCATCACTCTGGAGAGGAAGCACTAAGAAGGAAAAAGTTGAAAACAGCAGTTTTCTGAGAGAACTAGCAGACACTTAAAAATAAACTAGAGAATCTCGCTCATTCTACTCTGCACAATTAATAGAGAGAAAACAGTTAGCTTCCATTATTTTAACAACTGAGTGAATCCGGAGTCTTCCCTTTCCCACACACCCCAAAGCAAGGAGAGCTGTAAGAGTGGGAAAGCCCCTGCAGACTTGGTAGTCATTAAGAACAAGCTTAACACAACAGTTAGGAAAAAAACACAACTATTCAGCTACCTCTGGAGTGTCGATGTCTTGCACCGGTGAGTCACCGTCGTCATCGCTGCCTTTCCTCTTTCTTCTGTTTCTCACACTCTGAATTAAGTTTTTGTGGAAGTCACAAATATACAGATGTCTTGCCTAGAAGAGTAATACGGTGTCTTTCAATCAAAGCCACACAAGTATCTCCCACACTTACGATATAAATGCACGTACAGAGATAACCCTTCAGCAACCAGCCACATTAACCGAGTCGAGGAAGCTTTTCCACTGGATTCTTCCAGATAAAGAATGTGCTGTGCTACAGATCACTGCCACCAGCCTGGCCCAGGACGCTGACGTGCTGCCACCGGCTGATGCTGCAGGAACAGGCTGCAGTCACAGGAGCACAGCCCTCCCGCCAGCACTCACCGCAGCTCGGCGGTCGGCAAGCAAACAGAACACAAGCTTTCACTTGTTCTTTGAAGGGCAAAAAGCCGGCCCTCGTTTCACACTGGCTCTCATTTCCCATCTGTAACCTGCACTCCTTGTTTTACTTCCACTAGCCAGGCAAGGTCAAGCGATACACTTTTCTTTTTCACAAGTTTCCCTCTGCAGACACCCGCCCGGACCGCCCCGAATGTCAGGCTCGCGTGCGTTAATGGCAGCGAAGCCGCGGAGCTGCGCTCACGGCACCGCACCTGCGGGGCGAGGAACCGCCGCCCGGGGGGCTGCGGGAGGGCCCTTCGGGGTGCACGGGGGGGGTCCCTCGGGGCTGGGCTGGGTGGGGTGTGTGTCCCTCGGGGCGTACGGGTGGTCCCTCGGGGGTGCGAGGGGGTCCCTCGGGGCGCACGGGGCTCTGGCCGAGGCGCGGAGCACTCACGCCGGCTGCCGCGCATTTTAAGCTGCTTCGCCCCCGCGCCGGGAACCCCCTGCGGTACCGGGCGGAGGCGAGCAGCCCCCCGGAGCGCCCGGGCGGTTCGTTACGCGGGCAGGGGCCCGGCGGCTGCCCCCTCCGCCGGGGGCTGCGTTCCGCGGCCCGGCCGATGGCTGCCGAGCGGAAGATGCGGTGCCGGGGCAGACGTGCAACATCGCAACACGAGGCGGAGCAGCGAGCGCTGCCCTCGCCAGGCACCGACACAAACGGGCGCGGCGGGACCCATGCGGGCTCCGCTCCAGCCACGCTTCTTCCCCCCCAGCTACACGGGGGGACAAGCGGCCGGTGACCGCGGCTCTCGGGGAAGGGAGGGGACCCCAGCAGTGGGCAGGGGGACGGGCGCTTCCCCCCTGCCTCCCGCAGAGGGAGAGCACTTTCAGGCCGTGCTTCTGCAGCGCCGGCCAAACTCCACCGTGCTACGGCCAAGGGGCGGAGGGGAAACACCGCTCCCCTAGCGCCAAAAAACATCCCCGAACTTTATTAAAAGCGCCCACAACAACCGAGCCACTGGAGCGGCCGGCG
>VZRW01004279.1:56253-67317 GCA_013398125.1 Aegotheles bennettii | reverse complement strand
CCCCGCCGCGGGAAGGGCACGGCCCCGGCGCCGAGCGGGGCGCCCGGCCGCGGTCGGCGGTCGGAAACAGGGGGGAACCGGCGAGAGGCGGAAAAACACTAAATCCCCTTCTGTCAGCCGAGCTGAAAACGACGTGTGCTGCTGGGTTTGTTTAGTGCCACCCTCAGCTGCTGTGTGATCTCAGGCAGCAGATGTTTAACTCACTTCTTGAGTTTCTTGTGATCTCACACTTTAAAAAATATAACAATGTTACAATAAATAAATAAATAGAACCCCAATAACAATGATAGCGGGCCTTAAAGAAGGAAGGAAGTGCGAGCTGGAAAAAAGTGGGACAAGGGTGAGTTCTAGGAAGTCTTCAGTAGCAATCTGGGTCGAGTAGCAATTTCCAGACTCTTAGGCTTGAGGTGCCTTTTATTTCTTCAGGTGGATTTGACCGTACTGCGAGCATACTGCGGGGTGGGGATCGACTAGAGGGAGCTGAAGGTGTTCGGTCTGGAGAAGAGAAGGGTCAGGGGGGACCTCATCACTCTCTACAACTGCCTGAAAGGAGGTTGTGGTGAGATGAGGGTTGGTCTCTTCTGCTGTGCCCATAGTGAAAGGACAAGAGGACGTGGCTTAAAAATCTTCGGTGGCAATCTGGGTCAGGAGAAGCAATTTCTGGACTCTTATGCTGTGTCTTCTGAGGTGCCTTTTATTTCTTCAGATGGATTTGACCTTACTGTGAGCATAAAACATGTCAGGCTGGGCTTGGCTGCCGTGATTTGCTACGATTGAAAGATCACTTGTGCATTTTAAATATGTTTCGGATCTTCTTTGTATAGTTTGTGGGCAGTTAAAAGACTGATTATGTTACTCAGCTGTGCTTGCCAATATGTTAATTTACAAGGGGAATTTCAAGTAGAGTAGTATCACAGTTTCATGATTAGATCACAAGACATTAGTGGGGCTGAGGAAGATGGTTCTGCTTCTGCCATAAGCTGCTCATTTTCACACCTGTGCCCTGTCCTTCTAATGCTTGTAAATGTATTTCTGTGGCTGCACGGCAAACTGGATTGGGTTACAACCAGAACAGTGACCAGAAAATCAGTGAAGTTTAACCCCGATTTGCTTTAGCATGCAGTTGCGTGAGTCCCAGCACAGTGGAAGGGCAGGACCATGTGACTAGCACAGGGGGATGACCACCTCTTTTGGTATGAACGCCTGCTTATAGTAACAAAGAAATCATGTCACTTTTAATCTTGCATCATACATGGGATCAAAAAATACAAAGAGCTGCAGCTAGACAGGCTTATCAGGCAGTATGAAGCTTACTAGAGAATGGATTTGCAAACTTCCACAAAGCCTGGCCCCTGTATGTCATCTAAAATTATGATTCTATAACATAAGCTCTAGTGGTGGTTAGAAGAAGTATTCAGATATAACTAAAGCGTATGTAGGGAGAGATTTTAAATAAACATAAACATGCAGTATTGCAACACTACACTGATTAGAGTAAAACTTCAAAAATTAAATCAGTTCAAAGGAAACAGCAGCTCCAAACCAGCAGCTCTGTGCATGAGACTTCACCAGCACTTACAGGCCACGCACACAAGCAGGGCTGCATCGTATGGAAGGCAGCAGTAACCTACATCCCCCATGGGTGCCAAAAACACAGCATGGCACATAAGTGGCATGCAGACTTGTAAGTGGCATGTAGAAGAAGCAGGAGCTACAGCATCTTGAAAAGCATGCCTGAATTTGCAGCTCCCAGGCTCCAAAGTCAGCAGAACTCGGCAGCCCCTCCTGGCACTGAGGCAGGCCAGGCGCAGGTGGGTGCTGAGCAGCTTGTGCCTCTCTGAGATGCCATATGTCCCAGCTCCTGTTAGCTTCTGACTGATGTGTTTTGTAATTTGAGAGAGAAGAATGATAATTGGATGCATCACCTTGGATATACTTGGATATATATGCAAGCAACTGCCAACATATCATCAGTAATTCATCTTGGGAAGGAAATGTGGCTTGTAACTGTGTATACATCTTCACATGATAGGGGTTGACTGGGGATGACCTTTCCCTTCCCCAACAGGTACCGTTCATCTGAAGTCTAAGTGTACATTAGTATGCTTGTGTGCAGCACCTGAAATGTTCCTGTTAGCAAAGGGAATAATAAGGAAAACTACCGGTATGCGTTTTTCATAGGAAATACACATTTTCTTTGTTTTGGCTTGTAACTATTTTGATGAAACATAGGTTCCTGTAAAAAAATTCAGCAAGTTCCATCACGCACCCTGGTGCTTTCAATTAAAGAGCAACTGGCTGTGATAAAGAACAGTGACCAAATCTCTCCTTCACTATTGGAAACAGCCCCATTCTTTTTATTGTACTCTCCTTTCTCTGATCTTTGAATCTCTGATTTTCCCTTCCCACTCCAGCACCAAGTAACCCTGCTACTGCCTGTTGCTCTGCCTCCAAATGTGTTAAAGCATATAGCCCAAAGCCCAGGAATATTAAGACTTACCTACAAACTGCATTTTTTTTTACTTCTTTATATGTTTTACACTAGGATAGTTAAAATGTAACTTCGGATAGTTAATTGTATGATAAAATGTAATCTCTATTAGCACACATAGAGTTTATTGTATATGATTCAAGCAATATAGTATGAGAAAAAAATCATACCTTTAACCAAATTGGTGCAAAACAGGACTTTGGAGGTCTTTGGGTAATCCAGTTGAAACCAAAGTTCCTTTTTCAAGTGTTCTGCCTTGTGCAATGGACACTAAGGGTGTATGAAAGAATTTATGTAACACAGGCTTTTATTAAAAGATTTAAAGTGGTAACAGGGTCCAAAAATAAACGTGTTTTAAGAATAATTTAGGTGTTACGGGATTAAAACTGATAAGCCTGTGTACTGTAAAAGCTTTAAAGGTCTGCAATACAAGCCCCTTAATAGTTTGTGCCAAATCACTTTCACAATAAGCCATTAGTTACAGGAGGCATCAAAGGACCTTCTGTTAGAAGGCTTCATTCTTACATGCAAAAAGAGAAATGTCGGTACAGAAACTTTAGATGCTCTTTGTTGCATGTACGTGACAAATTGTTTGTTGGGGGACTTAAACAATAAAGTATGATGCCTACTTTGGGTTCACAAAGCAACAGTAAATGCAACGCAAGGGAGATACCCCAAAAACACAATGCCTGCACAGAAGCAAAGAGAGAAGCCAACCTCCAGCTTTGCACCGAGGTACCCACTGGGTCTCAACTCCCCTTGTCCTCACAAGCCCCCATGCAGCCAAGTTAGAAGTGCACACCCATCTGCTTGTTTCACCCATCACTCATCTACCCAGGATGCTTGGGTAATCACTTTGTTTCGCATTATGTTAGATCTCACAGTCAGAAAGAGACCCAAAAAAATCATTAGTGCTTTTCTGAAATGTAATGCAACTGTCTGGAACACACAGTGAACAAGTATCATCCCCCAGAGGTTTTCTTTAGGAGGGCAATACAAATTCAGCTATGAGTAGCAGGCTGATAGTTGTGTATTGCTTAAGAGTTACTTTTTAATACCTTGGAAAGAAATATAAAGCTTGCTCAGTTTTGTTTTGTTTTGTAAGAGAAACACTGTCATATCTTTTCATCAAATTTAGCTGCTCTCAAAGGCACTCCTGATACCACAGAAAGCACTGTATACTCTTTGCTACAGTCTTACATTTCATGAACCACTGTTTTCTAATAGATAGATTTGACACTGTCTCGAATCACTCGCTTTTTGATTTGAATAATGTGTATTGCACCGCGCCTTTGCTGTTTTCTCAGGGGATCCTAGAAACTGCAGGGCTCCTTTACATCATCATGTCCTCTTCTGACAGATTGATTTTACGGAAATGACAATGGGAAACTTCTGTAGCCCTGAAGCATCTTCCAGCGCCCTTGTCTTTGCAGTACAGTTGTAAGCATCTCTAGGTCTGACTTGGCTCTTGCTGAAGTTACAAGCAGATTTTAAGTGCCTCCTGGGAGCGGATGAACACTCCCTCCGCCCGTGTCCAGAATGCATTGTTTAGAAGGTCTTTAGAAGGTATTTGGATTCTGTCAGTAAAAACAAAGAAGAGTCTGATACTAATACAATATTTATATAAAAATAAAATGAGTAAAATTATATGTGAGTTTGGGGTTTAAATATTTTCCTGACTTCCTGCAGAGCTCATTCTGGGTAAAAGACATAGGCTTATACTCCAACAAACTCAAGTATAATGATAGTTTTGAACTGCAGTTGGTTTTTGCTGATGCTACTTGATGATAAACCCTTAACTGAGAAATATTATGGGCAAAGGATCAGATAAAATATCCTGCATTTTTTTTTTTTACAAAAAATGGCCACTAGGCAGAACGTACGAGGTTTCCTACATTTGGATAGTACCTACTGCTATCATTCATTCAAAACACAGCAGCTAAACAAAAGCATTGCTTCTTCAGAAGGTATTGTCATCCATCTTTAACGCTCTTCAAACCTCAGATCCCTGACTTGAAAGCATGTTAGAGTCTCAGCTTTGGTACTGACCAAGCTTCTACCCTATACAGTCACAAAGGTAAGTTGGAAATCCAGTCACAGCCATGTCCTTAAGCATAGAACACAAAAAGAGACCCTCACTCTCCGGTCTCAACATCATGGTTTTTAAACAGACGTGGTTTTAGGAGTGGTTTTCTTTTTTATACACGTGTTTGGTTGTTAATATTTATTAACATTAGAAACACCACAGATGGGACCCGATTCTGCTATTACAGCTATCCACAGGCTCTAAAATACCATTACCTCTCTCCAGAAGCGACTGCTGGAGCAGGATTTTACATGATTTTTTATGATCTTGTAAATTATTTCAGAATTAGGAAAATAATAGCGATCTTTTACCTCTTAAACAACTTTAATTTCTTTGATTATCTGTGTTTCTAGTTATATCATTAAAGTCTGTTTCAAAATTAATTATATCTTTACAAAGTAAATTTTTAACTACTGGAAAAGGATAATAGGGGGTTTATGCTTTTAATATTTGTCCATACTAGAATAATTTAACAATGTATAAATTATTATTATTAGTATGAAATATAGTGACATAAACATTGCACAACACCATCAAACCTACGAACTGGAGTGTATTCATTAAGACGGTTTCTCTTATAAATGTTTACATTGAAGTTGAGAGCTTATAGGTTTTAAAGATTATTTTTTTTTAACTTTTAAAAACTGGAAAATACGTGCTCTGGGCTGCACTTTAGTTTCTCGTTAGCTGTGACTAAGTCAGCCTTTCTTTGACATAGAACAACTTCACTTGAGATTTCCTTGTTTGTTTTTTCAAACACAGGACTCTGCCGCTCCCTATTTCTTTTTCATTTGTAGTAGGCTTTTATCGCTGCCAGTGCTCAGGGAGAGTTTCTAGCTAACTTCACACATGGTCACACCAAATGATGAGGATTAATCATAGGCCTGATTATTACCAAACTTTTTTCCCGCAGTAGTTGGGGCTGTGGAGTAGAAGCATTAGCTTTTGACTGGTATTATAGACAGGCACATTTTCTAGTAGCATAAGATCTCTGAAACAACCTTCCTTGTCACCGTAAAACAATTAATGGTATAGAGTACACAATGGCATCCTTTAGGGAAACTATAATTTTATATCATCAGTGACTGGAAAATCCTACAAGCTTTGTGACTAAAGATGAGACTGATGAATCAACAATTTCCATATTTCCTGAGCATTTTCTTTCTACTCCCAGATTACCTGTGTATCCTACGATCATTTTTGAGGCACATATGACAGCACTATTTGCCAGAAATAAGAGGAGAAATTAATTATTCTACAATGGCAACCACGTTAGCAACAGCACAGGATGTACTCTACGTGACCAAAACTTCAAACCATTTAAGTTTAATGAGACCCATTGAAATTCATTTAAGTTTTTCCACTACCTGGATCCAAGGCCAACATGTTGACAAGTGTCACAGTGCTTACAAGGAACCAGGCTGTTATCAGCCAAACTCACTTCTCTCTTCTGGCTGTGGGAGACAGTAAGGTACGATTCCTCCTTCCTCTCATGGCCCGTGGCACACAGCCTGGGCAACTCACGCTATCCTTTCTCTTTCCTAAAAGATTTTAGAGCTGCAATTACATAGGGAGCAGCTTCTATTGCCAGGTTCAACTTGTTTTTGAATTCCTATCTCTCACAACCACGGAAGGCAGCAGTCCTTCAGAACATACAAGGTACAAACAGAATGTTCTGATTCATTCTGTGTCAGCGTCAACATTTGTAAGTCATCGTGGGTGGGCACATACTTCATTTTGGCAGCAGTGAGCACCAGCATCCAGCCTCACATGGGTGCTTGGACAATCTGGGAGATGGGCAGTGATTACAGCCTCCTCGGATCTGCTCGCTGGTGTCACACCTCCAGGGCCAGACACAGGCCAATCCTTTGTCTTACTGCTTAGAAGGAGCAGAAAAAATATCCTGGAACCATGTTCTTCAATTCCCAAATGAGAAAATTTAATTACTAATACAAATGATGTATTTCTTAAGAGTAAGTTGTGTATACATTTCAGGCAAAGTACAAATGTTTACCAAGGCTGGAAGAGTTTGGGGAATGGGGACAGAAGGAGAGTAACATGGGTTTTTTTTACCCATCTAAGCTGATTTCATAGTGTAAATTGCAGCTATCCACATTTTAAAGCTCCTCTAAACTGCCTGTGAAGCTAATCTAATGGATGAAGGAAGGCAAGTTACTGCTTTCTCCTCCTACCTGTAAAAAGGGAAAACACTATAGCAAATTATAAAGGAGGTCTGTTAAGATCTCCGGGGAAAAAGTGTTACATGAGTATTGCTTTGAATGTAAATAAGAAAGGAAATGTGAGGTCCAAGAATAGGAAGAAAATAATAAAAAAAAAAGTGTGTTAACCCAGTGCAAGTGGAAAAGGCTGAAAAAGTACAACTAACAATTATTGTGACCAGGAACAGCTGGTGTTCCTAATATTGTCTGCATTAGTACCATGAGAGATTTGTTGTATTTATTTCCTATCATATGACTGCTACAGTTCAGTCTCTGCTCTGCAGCTGTCCCGGGTAGTGTCTAATGTAGGCTGCCTTTGTTTTAGGTATCTGGTACACAGCACAAAGTCAAAACAAGTTCCTGAGCTTTCAGACTAAACCAGCCTGGTGTAACAGGGCCACTGTTTGCCTATGAGCTGCTTAACTGGTTATGCAGGCTTTGCAGTAGCACACATAACAAAACTGTAACGTTTAAAGGGTAAATATATTTCATTTTATAAAATACACATTATTTGAATGTTATACAACAACAGTAAAAGTGGTAGAAGTTCTAATATATTATCTTAAATGCAGTTCTTCAAGATATTGACAGAAATACCAGTTTTGTGAACTTTTGGGCTTCTGCAGTTAGATACGTTTTTATCAAAGAACAAAAAGTAACTGCTTATAACTGGAACACTACAGTAAAATAAGGTTTTTTTTAAATTTAGGTAAGCAGTAGCCTCGGTAGTTCTGGTTTTTGCTTTTCATCCTAAAGCTCCTACCATATATCTAGTATGAGACACTCACATGAAATAGGCCAAAAAACATAGTTGCTGTCTGTAGGCTTCATAACTCATACTAAAAAAGGTTTTTTAAATCAGTGACCTACTTAAATGCTTTTTATGTCTTGGATTTTAATCTTTTTATATAACAAAAAATTGATGATTAAAGCTAAATTTTCTTTTTCTTTCAACATCTTGCATTACGATTAGTGAAGTTAGGTGACACTAAAATCTGGAGCAGCTGTAACTTGCTTTCATTATTCATCTTGTAAACACTGACTTCACAGGTCCACAGGAGAGACCCTTTCAGCAGTAATCAATCAAGAACGATCACTTCTCAAAGCAGAATTTTATTGCCATTAAGGCATACTCTGTTACAGGAATCTGGGTAACAGCAGAGTCTCTGGGGAGAGACAGTAGAGCTTCTTCATCCAATGCAACCGACTGAATTAAAACTGACAGTGTCACCATATAATGCACTTACACCAGAATGAAAGTTTGGGCAGAGTTGAGGTCATGCAACTGTAGTTTGCAATTTCCTCAGCTGAATGGTATCTGTTGCAATGGATCTGCTGATGGAAATGGTAATTCAAATACAAGGTCTTTGTTATTTTCTTCCCTTGCTTTGCTCACACTGACACCACTATCCAGAAAAGCTGCAAAAGCTGCCCACAGCAGCCAAGAGGTACAGTACAATGTAAAGTATTATCACATATTTTTGCTGTCAGTGACATACTTTTCTTTAAATCCATTTCTCAGCTCCGTAACCTGGTCTCACCTGCTCGGTCTTTTCCTTCTACCCAGCATTTCTAGTCACTACGTTCCTTATCTCTCTTCACATGCAACTTACTGAAGATTAAGTGAAGTTAACAATAGCACCCAAAACTGTAATCGTGGAGCAGATTAGAAACTCAAAAGGGCTTGAAGCCAGGGAGCTATAAAACTTAACAGTCATTTCATGAGCTGAATTATTCAAGCAGAAGTAAGCTTCAAGGCCTGGAGTTTACGTTTCTTCCCCACAACTGTCATCCACATGTGGTTAATAAATTAACCATGTGGACCGACCGAAGCCAACGCCGCATAGATCATCTCTTTAGAAGAGTAACAATGACTGAATCTCTCGAGACAAAATTTGTGGTTTTGTCTGAAAAGGAACAGTGTGGTGTAGTGAAAAAATGGTGACAGCTTATTGTGGAACCAGGCGCACAGAGAAGTGCTTTTCCAGGCACAAGGGTGCTGGGAGGATGGCATGGCTTTGGGACTGACGAGTTTCTAACACCGACATTCTTGCACGGAGCTTTTTCATCATTGGCACTGCTGTGGAAAGCTTCCAGTATCATGTTCAAGCGTGGAAAATTTTCACTACTGCCTTCCTTGTTGGAGGACACACAGATGTTAAAGCATAGGACTGTTTGGCTTCCTATGCTGCCCTATGTAGCATGACATTGCATGACATAACCTCCTACGCATATATTGTGCAAAAGCTTTCTTTTTCAGAGTAGAGCACCCAGAAAAGGAACCTATTTAAAAGAACAAAGAACTCTAGTTCTTTCTTAAAACATTTGATTAAATAATTGGAAGGGCAGGTCTTGTTTTTTTTCCCATAGCAGTAATTACGCTTTCTCACCCTACCCACTTTTCCACAATTTTCTTCATATTCTTAGAGCAGATATGAAAACAGATGCAACAGAGGAAGCCTCACTAAAATTATATCCCATAATTTCTAAAGGCTGTTCCAAAGTAATTTTTTTCCATGAACTTGCTATATTAAAGCTAGAGTAAAAATATGTTTATAATAAATGTACACAAAGCTTTTATTTGTTTGTTCAAGAACTGACAGAGAATGGATTTGAAAGGTTAAAATGAGAGAAATTCTTTTCTCCTTTCACCTGCTAAAAAAATAATTTCTGGTGCCTGTAGCCATCCTGATAACTTTTCAGTGACAAACTCCCAGAGGCCGTGACTTGCTACTTCAGAAGCACCGACACTGAGAAAACTCTGTTTTCCTGAAAATTAGTGGACCACTTCATTGTTCTTTCAACTGCATCAGCGAGAATTCAGAAGTAAAACTGATTTTGATGGAGTTAACCTACCTTTTTTCATGGCCGTCAACAACGCAGAAGGTACCTATGAATTTGAGTGGTGTGACAGGGACAGCTCTAGGTAAGTCTGGAGGACAAAAAATGGTTTTACACCAGAGATACTGATGGCTGTACTATGATTCCTTCAGTATATGCTAGTATTTTAAGATTCTACCATCTGTTACAAAACTACTTTATTAACTAGAAAACACTCGACAAGAAACTGTCATATACAGGTGGTTTACCACAAAGTGAATGAGTAACCCACCTGGCAGCTTAGTTCACCAAACAAAATAGTGCTTTCCAAGTAATATATGAAGTAAAGACATTTTTAAAGCTATGTAACAAACTAAAACAACTCCTTGCAAAGTGGCTAGGCCTTCACAGAATTCAGTACCACAGAAATACTAATTTGCTACTGAGAATTAGTGGAACAGTTTACAGTAATAAACAGCTGAAACTGGAATATGGAATATCCCCCGGGTAAGTGTTTATTTGAGAAGATAAGTGTAAGCTTTGTTTGTAGGTTGAACATTATTAAAAGGAATAGCCACAGAGGTTAGCCCATGTAAGAACTCACTCCTGACAGGCTCTGCTGTCTGCAAAGGGAACACCTCCCCGCGTTGCTCTGTCAATTTACCTCCCAGTTACCCTCTCCCCGTAGAGGATTTTGACTTTTTCCAGTTTACGTTGTCTTTCAGAGCTGCAGTCTGGGCAAACATATAAAGCTTAAAACAAACCAGGGATAAAGGAGGCATTTGCTACCACACTGGCGAACTGCTCTATGCAAACATGTCCTTGTTGGAAGGAGGAAAATGAATAAAAACAGAGCTTGAAGGATTGGAGCTGGCAAGTGCTGCTTATTCAACGCTCCTTACACTGAGCAAACCTGGAATGGGGGAGACTGGAGACCGAGACACCGACTGCCCTCACACCGGCAACTGGTCGATACCCTCAGACAGCTCAGGGACTCTTCATGCTGTCTTTTAAAGCTGTTTTTTTGGGGGGGTTGGCTTGTATTTACCTCTGGGCTGGGTTAGCATGATTAAAACGCTGCCGAAGGCATCTCCAGCGAGCGAAGCTGCAACCTGCTTTTCACTGCTGCTGTAAGCGAACCTGGAAGAGCTCCGGTTGCTGTGAGCATCGGCCTGAACCGACGCCAACTACACAGCTGGATGCGAATGACCGGAGAGGAGGGAACCAACCCCAGCAACACCCGCGCCGGGCGGGCACCGGCGGGCTCCAGCCGCCTTGCCCGGAGCCTGCGCTTCCCAGCGAGGACACCACGGAGCGGGGCGGCGCTGCCCCTCCCCAGCCCCAGAGCTGCCGGGGCGGGCTGGGAGGGAAGCCCCAACCTCCCGGCACGCCAGGCCCCTCTGCCGAGGGCTGCGGCAGGCCGGGGCCAGCACGGCGGCAGCACGCCC